>RYFJ01003471.1:0-66980 GCA_003991445.1 Oryza meyeriana var. granulata | reverse complement strand
ACACAGCCATGAGACTCCGGGATGTGCTTCGATGGTAAAGGTCTTCTCCGACTACAAGAAACATTTGCTTCGCTTTAATCATCGAGTGGATTCGCTGCGAATCCTCTGGGAGTTCATCATCCAAGAGGAATTTAAAAAAAATTTGTTGCTGGGTAGTTCAGGTCTCCGACTGTTCAAGCACTGGTTTCTTCTTGACGGATGGCTCCAATAATTGCTCGACAAAAATCCTGGTCAGGACCACTTCTTGTTTGGATCCCATATTTGCCAATTCATTTGCAGTTTCATTGTATTGTCACAATACATGAGTTATATCTAGCCCATCGAACTTGTTTTCTAGCTTTCGTACCTCCCGACAATACACCACCATATTATCGTCGAGATATGTACAGTCTTTCATGCGTACGACCAGTCAGCGGATGCCGAGTGATATGGCAGTGCGGAGCTTGTGGATGAGTGCCTCATACTCGGCAATATTGTGGGAAGCCAGAAAGTGAATCTGGAGAACATACTTTAGTTTTTTGCCAGTGGGTGACGTCAGCACGATGCCAGCCCTTGCACCGCTGATCAGTAGAGAACCAGCGAAGTACATCATCCTGTACTCTAGCTTGTCCGTGTTTGTAGTCGTTTGGACTTCTGTCCACTCGGCCACGAAGTCGGCTAGAGCTTGAGACTTGATTGCTGTCCGTGGCTGAAAGATGATGTCAAACGCCATCAACTCAAGCACCCATTTAGCGATTGGCCTCGTGGTTGTGTAGGACGTCCCCAAGTGGATACGATGTGACAATAGTTACTTGATGCGACTGAAAATAGTGCATCGACTTCTGGACAGTGATGAGTAGGCCATATAATAGCTTTTGAACTTGAGGATATCTCAACTTGGTGTCGGCTAGGACCTCGCTGACGAAGTAGACTAGCCTTTCTATTTTTTGTACATGCCCTGGCTCTGCTCGCTCGTTCTAACCAGCACCGTTGGTGACTACCTGACTGGTTGCCGCCAGGTATAAAATTAGTGGTTCCTGGGGCATGAGTGATGCCAATACTGATGGTGATGTGAGAAATTTTTTGAAGTCTTCGAAGGCTTGTTGGGCTTCGGGTGTCTATTGAAAATTATCCGCTCTTCTTCAATAGTTTGAAAAAGGCATGCCCCGTTCACAAAGCGGGAGATGAATGCGGCTGAGTGCCACCATGCAGCCTATCAACTTTGACGTCCTTCTGGCTAGTTGGGTGCCATGTTCATGATAGCATTGATTTCTCTAGATTGGCCTCAATGCCTCAATGTGATAACGATGAGCGAGTAGCTTTCCGTACGGTACCCAAGGCATACTTATCCGGATTCAACTTCATCTTGAATCTTTGAAGGCTTCGGAAAGTTTCTTCCAAGTCGGTGATGAGGTCTTCCTTGGATTTTGTCTTGATCACCACGTCATCGACATACGCCTCCATGTTGTGCCCAAGTTGAGTATGTAAACACCGCTGAATTGCTTGTTGATATATTGCTCCAGCGTCCCCAAACGGCATAATGGAGAAGAAGTCTCAGGTAGTCCTCCTCCTTACAAGCTGATTTGTGATATCCGAGTAACAGTCGAGAAAGCTTGAGAATTCGCACCCGATAGTTGTGGAGGCCACGGCCCCGAGTAACCTCATGGGAAGTATTTGGGGTCACTCAGACAGATATGCGGACCTAACCTTATAATTAGGGATACGATAGGACTCGGTATACATTACATTGCATGACAAGGAAAGGATATAGTCCTAGTCGGGCATGTTGTATTCCTAGAAGGAAATCCCTTGGTCAGAATCCGACTAGGATTCCTACATTGTAAACCTTGTCCCCCGGTATATAAGGGGAGGCAGGGCGCCCCCAGAGGGCAAGAACTATCACAATCTCACTAGAGAAACCTCAAAGACAATACACCACAACTGGACGTAGGCCTCATCTCAAGGGCCTAAACCTGTATAAATTGTTCCATGTTCTTTTGCAGTCCATCAAGTTTAGGTCTCACGAGTAGCCCTATATTCTTATTGCCGGTGTAAAACATCGACAGTTGGTGTGCCAGGTAGGGGCATCGACGAGATCATCTTCAACAAGCCTGATGATCAACACCGGAGTCAACAGCATCAACTTCCTCCACAAGCAAACAATCACCTTTGGAAGCCTCAACTTCATCGCCGACAAATTCGGCAACCTCACCCTGTCCGACTCGGACCCGATCTGATGGCAGGAACAAGCCGACTCCTCGCTGGTCGGCCTACATGACACTACAGCGACCCTCGTCGATATGCTATGGCAATCTTCAACATGTTCAGGTCTTGAGACAACTTTTTCTTTCGGTGTTCGACTCGGACTCGACCTCGAGCCGGCTGAGATCAGGCTAAGAAAGGAGATCATCAATCTCCCATTCGGACTCAGCGATGCCACGGATATCTTCAATCAACATCCAATGCGGCAAACCCGATCCCCTATAGTTCGACTCAGATACGGCCTAGAGCGCCGAGATCAGATCTAGGAGGTCGGAGTTGTAATCACCCCCATCAACTACTCCGATTTCGACTCTAAATCGGATAGCAGTTTGGCAAGCTTCTCTCCACCACGCGAAGTCTTCATGGCATCCAAGGGCTCGACTCCCACTCAAGAGGCACGCCGACTATGCGACCAGCAAGAGGAGGTGGCCCGCCGACTGTGAGAAGAACAGGAGAAAGACACGAGACGCCTGCAGGCGGAGCACGATCCTCGTAACGACAATTTGTGCAAGGCTAGGCACACTGCTCAATGGGAGATCCTCCAAACCCGAGTCGGCGACCACAACGTTTTCGTAACTCCTCAACAGAACATTGCGGCTGCTGCAACTCTACTAGATACACTGGAATTTGGGCCTGATCACCAGGCCACCCTGACGATAGCAAGGATTAAAGCCATGATCACCGCTGCTGCGTGTCGCAGCGCCAACAGTCGGGCGACACTCTCATACCGACCAACAGGTCGGCTTCTCCAATGGCGGTCTCATCTGCCTCAACACGATGCCGAGCGGCTGGTTCCAGTGCGCTGCACACGGAGTCACGCCACACGTCACTCGACAACCACAACAATGACCAATGGCACCGACATCAAGACGACTGTCAGGATAGCTAGGATGTTCCGAGAACGACTCGATGTGATCTTCGAACAAGACATCAATGCACCGAATGCCACGGAACGTGAGGAAGACGTGATTTTATCAAGAGGTTTCCTGAGAAGAGGAATTCAATCCCAATGATCAAGGACGAGGTCATCACCGCCACCTTCTGTAAGGGAGTCAGAGACGCCCCGTTCATTGCCAAGTTTACTCGGAAACCTCCCTCTTTTGTCAAGGCTCTTTTTGACATGGCAAACAAATACGCTGACTTGGCCGACACAGTTGCAGAGGCCATGGATGACAAGAAGGAGCCCCGGCAGAAGGACAAGAAAGACACCGATGAGCCAGTACAGAACAAATCTAGCAGCCGCAAGTGGAAGTCGGACAATGTGGTGGCTACTGTGGAGCGTACTCGGCCACGACCCCCAAGGACAGACGAGTACCAAAAAGTGATGAATGGACCATGTCCCTTTCATCCAAAGGGCAAGCACGTGGCTAAGGACTGCTTCATGCTCAAAAAGTTTGCTTCCGAGCAGACTTCGACATCTGGCAGCAGTAAAGACAAAGACAAGACAGATTCGGGCGCAGCCGATGACTACCAAGATTCCTAGGCTGAGCTCAATCATATCTTTGGAGGGTCGACTGCATATGAATCCAAGAGGAAGCAGAAGCTCACAGCACGCGAAGTCAACTCGGTCTCTGCAGACGCCCCCTAGTACTTGTGTTTGTCAGAAACGCCAATCATGTTTGACCGCACAGATCACCCCGACCGGATTACTCATCCAGGATGTTATCCACTCGTCCTAGACCTGGTCATCAGAAGCATCAAGCTGAAGAAGGTTCTCATCGATGGAGGAAGCGCTCTCAATATTTTGTTCGCCAAGATGCTCGATGAGATGAAGATCCTCCTATCCAAGTTATGGCCGAGTACAGCGCCCTTCCACGGGGTAATCCCCGGCTTGTCTTCCACTCCACTCGGACAGATAACTCTGCCAGTTACTTTTGGCACGCGGGATAATTTCCGCACCGAGAATATTCGCTTCGAGGTTGCCGACTTCGAGACTGTGTATCACACAATACTCGGATGGTCAGCACTAGCCAAATTCATGGTAGTGCCGCATTATACCTACATGATGCTCAAGATGCCGGGACCAGCCAGAGTTCTTTCTCTTCGCAGTGATGTTAAGCAAGCCTTCACCTACGACAAGGAGAGCTGTGAGCTGGCTCAATCTCAGCAAGCGGCAGTCGGGTGCAACAACATCCGACTAGCCGCTACCACAGTGAGCGAGGATGATCAAGTTCCGGCCAAAAAAATAGCCAAGTCGGGAATTTTAGCGGACTCTGAAACCAAAAAGATCCCTCTGGACCCTTCTGACCCCTCCAAAACTGCTCTTGTCGGGACCGGACTCGACCCCAAATAGGAGGACGAGCTCGTCACCTTCCTCTAGGCAAACAGGGATATATTTGCTTGGAAACCTTCCGACATGCCTGGCGTACCAAGGGAGGTGATCGAGCATTCCCTCAACGTCAAGACAGACACCAAGGCCAGTCAAACAATGACTTGTGGCGCTTGCATAAGACCACAAAGATGCTATCGGGAGAGATAACCAAGCTCCTTGCCCAGGTCCATCAAAGAGGTCTAGCCACCCGGATTGGCTGGCAAACCCATTCTTGGTCCGGAAGAAGAATGGTAAATGGCGCATATGCGTTGACTACACCGACTTAAACAAAGCGTGCCCCAAAGACCCATTTGGTCTATCTAGAATAGAGCAGGTGGTCGATTCAACTGTGGGGTGCGAACTTCTCAGCTTTCTTGACTGTTACTCGGGATATGACCAAATCAGCTTGAAGGAGGAGGACTGCCTGAAGACTTCTTTCATCACGCCGTTTGGAGCATACTGCTATGTCACTATACCATTTGGGTTGAAAAATGCTAGAGCAACGTATCAACGAGCAATTCAACGGTGTTTACACACTCAACTCAGGTGCAACGTGGAGGCATATGTCGATGACATGGTGATCAAGACAAAAACCAAGGAAGACCTCATTGTCGACTTGGAAGAAACTTTTCAAAGTCTTCGAAGATTCAAGATGAAGTTGAATCCAAAAAAGTGCGCCTTCGGTGTACCATCTAGAAAGCTACTCGGCTTCATCGTATCACATCGAAGCATCGAGGCTAATCTAGAGAAAATCAACGCTATCATGAACATGGCACCCCAAACTAGCCAGAAGGACGTCCAAAAGCTGACAGGCTGCATGGCGGCACTCAGCCAATTTATTTCCCAACTTGGTGAACAGGGCATGCCCTTTTTCAAACTATTGAAGAAAGCGGACAATTTTTCAATGGACACCCGAAGCCCAGCAAGCGTTCGAAGACTTCAAAAAATTCTTCACATCACCACCAGTGTTGGCATCACCCATGCCCTAGGAACCACTAATGTTATACCTGGCGGCAACCACTCAAGTAGTCAGCACGGTGCTGGTAGTCGAGCGAGCAGAGCCAAGTCATATACAGCAAATACAAAGGCCAGTCTACTTCATCAGCGAGGTCCTAGCTGACTCCAAGATGAGATATCCTCAAGTCTAGAAGCTATTATATGGCCTACTCATCACTGTCTAGAAGCTGGTGCACTATTTTTAGTCGCATCAAGTAACTGTTGTCACATTGTATCCACTCGGGGATGTCCTACACAACCGCGAGGCCACTGGCAGAATTGCTAAATGGGCGCTTGAGTTGATGGCGTTTGACATCATCTTCCAGCCACGGACAGCAATCAAATCTCAAGCTCTAGCCGCCTTCGTGGCTGAGTGGATAGAAGTCCAGATGACTACAAACACGGACAAGCTAGAGTACTAGACAATGTACTTCGACGGTTCACTACGGATCGGCAGTGCAGGGGCTGGCGTCGTGCTGATGTCACTCACTGGCGAAAAATTGAAGTACATTCTCCGGATTCACTTTCCAGCTTCCCACAATGTTGCCGAGTACGAGGCACTCATCCACGGGCTCCGCATTGCCATATCACTCGGCGTTTGCCGACTGGTCCTACATGGGGATTCTCAACTTGTGGTCAACCAAGTCATGAAGGACTAGACATGTCTCGATGATAACATGGTGGTGCATTGTCCGGAAGTTCGAAAGCTGGAAAACAAGTTCGATGGGCTGGAGATAACCCATGGAGATAACCCAATATGGGATCCAAACGTGAAGTTGTCCCGACTGTGATTTTTGTCGAGCAACTACTGGAGCCATCAGTCAAGAAGAAACCAGTGCTTGAATAGTCGAGGATGAACATACCCCGGTGACAAATGAAATGCTAATCATCTCTCAGGACTGGCGGACTTGAATTATCAAATTCTTCTTGGACGACGAACTCCCAAAAGATTGTAGTGAAGTCGAACAAATCAAATATCGAAGCAAATGTTTCATCATAGTCGGAGAAGACCTTTACCGTCGAAGTGCATCCGGAGTCCTCATGCACTGCATCACACCCGAGGAGGGCAAGCAGATTCTGCAATCGATCCACTCAGTTATTTGTGGCAACCACGTTGTATCCAGGGCGTTAGTCGAAAAGGCTTATAGGCAAGGATTCTTCTGGCTGACTACGGTAACAGATGCTAAAGACATTGTTCGCACATGCGAGGGATGCCTATTCTACGCAAGGCAAACACATCTTTCAACTCAAGAACTTCAAACAATTCCACTCTCTTGGCCCTTTGCGGTTTGGGGGCTTGAGATGGTTGGGCCATTCAAGAGAGCGCCAGGAGGGTTCACAAACTTGTTCGTCGCAGTGGATAAATTCACAAAGTGGATTGAGGCAAAACCCATTGCTACCATAACAGCGGCACGAGCAAAAGACTTTATTATGAGTATCTTATACCGATTTGGAGTTCCTAACCATATCATAACGGACAACAGTACTCAGTTCACAGGCGGTGTGTTTCAAGATTTCTATGACGACTTTGGCATCAAGATCTGTTATGCTTCTGTGGCACACCCACGGAGTAATGGGCAGGTCAAGCATGCTAATGGCATGGTCTTATAAGGTATCAAGGCTAGGGTGTTCGACCGACTACAACCATATGCAGGGCGATGGGTACAAGAACTCCTATCCGTTTCTCTGGTCTCTAAGAACCACGGTTAGTCTATGGTGCTGAGGCTATATTACCAACCGAGTTGGAGTTTGGCTCTCCGCGAGTTCGGGCCTACTCAGAAGACAAATCAAATGAAGACCGACTGATCGAACTTGATGAGTTGGAGGAAGCAAGGGACATCGCAACTATCCAGTCAACAAGGTATCTTCAAAGCCTACGTTGTTATCACAGTCAAAATGTTCGTGGCCGTGCCTTTTTGGTGGGAGATCTCGTCTTGAGAAAAATACAAACCACCCAAGATAGGAATAAACTATCCCCTTTATGGGAAGGGCCATTAATTATCCCTGAGGTGACACGTTCGGGTGCCTACCGACTAAAGACTGAAGATGGTGCCCTCGTCGGCAACTCATGGAATATAGAACAACTACGTCCTTTCTACACCTGAGTCTTGTATTTTCCTCTATACATATATATAGTTTTTTCTCTGACACACTACATCGCTTGTCCCAACCGAGTAGTGAGTCAGGGGCTGCATGTATTATAGACGGTCGCCTTGTTAATAAAATCAACCGAGCTTGTTTTATCTAAGTCATGAAGTTCTACAATGATTATGCTAAGTTTGCCCGAGTATAGCTTTCAGAGGATAACGTTTTTTCTTAAGTTCCTATCGATCTACTCGGCACAGACTACATAGTCGTGTAAAGCTAATGACGACTTAGATAACCAAGTACTCGACAGAATGTATAGATATTTACAAATATTTTTACCAAAAGTATTGTATATGCTCATTAGTAGTCACCGACTGCATAATTGTTTTGTTTTTACATACATAGGTCCTTGGCTATTGCCTCTGCAGTCAGCCTCACTTGGCTAATCAGCTCCAGTGCTTCTTCGAAAGTTGTCCCCTCAGAAAAACCCTCACCAATAACCTCAACGTCTACCCTAGGGTATATGACTTGGTCATGCAAGAGCTTGGGCGAAACGGCCAACAGCTACAACGCTCATCTGAGTATTTTTTTTCAAGATACTCGAAAATGGGCTTCGCTTAGGCATGCCTGCATCTGGGTAACGGTACTGGAGCTGGTCCCAGGATGGTGAGGTTCCATGATGTCCAGGAGCCCTTTTCACGGATCCCACGAGGATTTCCCGTGACTCCTTGACAATCTTGATTTCCTCCGCAAAGGCGCTAAACTGGATCTGGGCATTGACTTTTGAAGCTGTTCAGATGAGTCGACAAAAATATTTGTTAGCCAAGATACACAGTTGGGGCAACAAGCTTTTCATTGTCAAGTGGGAGACTTAATGGCATAGTCGGCCTCCACCTTGGATTTGGCCTTCTCCACTTCCTTCAGCTTTTCATCTTGTTTTTCCCTCTCCTTTGCCTGGGCTTTTAGCTCGGCTTCGAGGGCCGCAAATCAAACCAGTCAAGAATTCAAGATTACAGTTGAAACTCAACAAGGTAGTCAGGAATCAACAATTGTAGAGAAATCTACTCGGGATTCACTCGGGAGGATAACGCAGAAGACTTACTTCTGATCTTTTTTTAGCTAGTGCCCAGTTTTCGTTCCTGAGCTTATCAACCAATCCCCTCGGCCATGTTTCCCTCTCTTGGCTAGTCCGCTCTAGGTTGTCCTTGGCTACCTGGAGCTGGCCTAGTCGTTGGAGCGGGGGGGCGAGCTCAGTCAGGACCTTATTTATCTTCTCCGAGTGATTGACGATCTTTTGCTCAGAAAGAAATAGAGGAAAACAGAGTCAAATGATAGAGTACTAGATCAATGTGATGAGGACATCACTAGCTCGGATATGACCATAGCTATCTTATATATTCATCAACCAAAGGTGCATGCTTTCTACGTAAGATTTACGTGTTATATATTTGAACAGTTGTTACTGCACCATGTGTTTTATGTGTTCTCGTTTGCAGAGATACTTAGATAGTTGCTTGGATGAAGGGAAAGAGACCGAGCG
Organism: Oryza meyeriana var. granulata; assembly: GCA_003991445.1. NCBI lineage: Eukaryota > Viridiplantae > Streptophyta > Magnoliopsida > Poales > Poaceae > Oryza > Oryza meyeriana. The sequence continues at coordinate 57,804 of RYFJ01003471.1, read as the reverse complement.
CAAGGAACGCATGGATGATAAAAGAAGTTGATTGGGGACCAAACCAAAACCCTACCCAAGTCTGCTCCTACATCACCACGTCACTTTTTGGTCTATAGAAAGCAAGAGATAAAGTTCTGCATGTTTTGGATTCGGATTCGGGCCTCCTAACAGCATCAACTTCAAACGGATCTAGCCGCTGATCCATAAGGACTCTCGGGGCCCATAAGTACTTGTTGGAAAGCTTATGGAGTCTACTTTCAGATGGTTTTGGTCCCACATCAAAATTCCTCCTGAGCTGTCTGGAATCATTGAAACAAGACACATACCTCTTCCAGTCCGAGTTTGTTTTGGACCTTGGGCCTTGTATTTGTGTCGTGGGTTGAACCCATGAGGAGTGCGCCCCTCACAAGGAAAATCCTAACCTTAGGACGTCCTAACTCATATATATTCAGTAGCCACCGCCATTTAGAGGTGGGTTTTGCTTAGATTATTCTGCCATTGCAGTTTTGCCGTCTAGATCGGTTTGTAGAACCCCAACTTCGTGTGCTAAACATTCATCTACAATTCAGATTGTGTTCATCCTTGTTCTTGTGAGTTTCTTCGATTGCTTGCTGGGATAAAACCTTCGTGGTGAGATCGACTACGTAAGAGCGTGGTTGATAACAACTAGGCGTGTGGGGTAGCGGTTGCAAGGTGACGATCGCTGATCGGAAGCCTCAAAACATGAACGTCTTCACGTCACCAAATTGAACCTATTACAATGGAAACTATCAAGAACCCAACATGGCGAGATTCGCTACATACCCGGACTCCCCTAGACGTGGCGATTGCAGCACGTATAAGATTTTCGTGCTCCCTTGATGCTGCTTGCTCGTCGTGCTCGTAGCTTCTGCAACTCCCTCGAGGGTGACCCAATGAAAAGTTCTTGGGAAGTTGCATCGAGGGGCTTCGAGCCGAGGGAGATCTCCTTCATCAGAAGATGACGATATTGATGGCGATGGGGTCCTGGATCTAAACTCGACAGCTGCAGGGGCTTCAATGATCTGCTCCTGAGCTGGGGCAGTAGCTTCAGCATCCATTCCCTGATTGGCTAGCGCTAGTAACTCTGCTGTCAGGACTGCTCCAGCTTTAGCAGCTGGAGCAGCCTCTGTCTCGGCAGGCAACGTTACTAGTACTGGCTCGGCAACAGGAGCTGATGGCATGGTCCCTTTGGGATCTATGTCAACTCGCTTCCTGTACAATATATCAAGTATCAAGACACTAGCACATCATTCAAGATTCTCAGAAGATTGAAGATTGCTTACCTTTTGGAAGTCTTGAACTTCCACAAGGGAGCTCCAGAAGATGTCGGTGAAGGGCTTGATAGCCTGCTCGGCGGCGGAGAGCTGCCGGCTGTCAGGCCAGTCGGCACGGCATTTGGTGGTGGTGATTTGGCCCTACTCAGCTCTATTCTTGACACAGCCAACTAGGGTGTCAAGGCACTCGATGTTGCTAACCTTGAGATTGGTGGTGCTGGCCTTGGGCTCGATGTTGCTGACCTTGAGCTCGGCGGCGTTGGCCTTGGGGTTAGAGACACCAGTCTTGGGCTTGGCGGCCTGGGAGCTAAACTAGTGGGGTCCTTGATCTTCAGGTTCCCTAGCACTGCACTCGACGCGCTTGACTTCTTCTTGCCTAGGTCTTCAATTGCCTTCTTTCCAGCCCTCTTGGAGCTGGGTTAGGCAGCAGAAGGACTGGTTGGCCGTTTCTTTGTTTTGGTGGCTGGCTGATTTTGGGAGTCATAATCAAACTCCACATAGTCCTGCAAGTATTTCGACGACATACATCATGCATTGCAAAACAATCCAAGATAGATATCCACAGACATTTATCACAGAAGGATAACAATTCAACATCAGTTTTTAAAGATTACCTATGGCCAAGGCCTGTTCCGGCTATAAGGTGTGGGGGCGCGTTTTGTGTCCTCAGTCTCCACTACCTTGTTGACAAAAAAGCTGAGCAAGGTATCGGTGACCTTGTTTTTATCGGCTAAGTCAGGGTATTCGTGGTTGGGATCATCCTTGCCCTGGTAATCCCAACCAAAGTGGCTCCTAGCCTTCAGAGGCCTGGTGCGGCAGTTTAGGAAGCACCTCGCCACTTAGGGACCAGTCAGCCCCGAGCTCTTCAAAAGGTCAATCTTCTCCATCAGCTGGTATACATGGCCCATCTCTTCATAATTTGGCACTGAAGACCAGCTAGGCAGAACTGTTGGTGGAGAACCAGTGTAACATACCCAAATGTCAAATCTCAAAATTTGAACTTAGTTAACCCAATAAAAATCCTTGAAAAGTGAAACCTCACGGTTTCTACACAAGGGAGTGGACTAAGAAGTAGATTGACTAGAACACATCTTAAAAATGAGTACACTAAAACTCTTGTGGTCAAAATTCTCAACTTACTCTCAAGTTCGTCCAAGGACCCCGCCATAAACATCTTAAGGAAGATACATGGCACAACTCTAGAGGCCATGAAACTAATTTCTATAATCTTCTGTAAACTAAATGAAATGGAAGTCCAAATATGTAAAGAGATTTTATCAAAATACCTTAGGGTTGGGTGTATAAGAAAACCTTAAGAGTTAAATTATAAAAATAGGAAGGTGTAATATGCCTAATATTGTATAAATAAAATCTTGACATAAAATGTGGAGCTAAGTAAATTCATTACCATTTCATGTGCATGCCTTCTTTTGATTTTTTTTGGATTTTAAAGTGCATTTTCATAATAGGGTGCATATGCAATTGTATAGCCCAAGGAATTTCTAAAAGTAATTGGTTTAACATAAAATCATGGAAAAATTCCTATGATCACTATACAACATAATTGATCCTCATGATTTTATCACTTCAGTAAATACTTCAATAAAGTCCCCCAAATCAGCGAAGCTAGGAAAACTAACCAAATAAATTGTTTAGTTCCTATTTTTCACCAAATAAAAATAGAGTCTATTAGGGAGTCCCCTTTTACCAAAATGTCTACCAAGATGTACCTCACAACCATAAAATTTAGTTTAATTTAATTCCCAAAGAAACCACATAAAATGAGAAGGGCAAAGCCCAAGGGAATAAATTGGATTGCAGAAAACTGTGTCACAATACCCATTTCATCTTTTTGCCACATTAAAACTATAAGGCCTCTAGCTTTGGAACTTGGTAGGTTGGTAGAACACATAATCATCTTCACACATGAATTTTTCCAACCCTAGAAACCCTCTGTATCTTGGTGAAAACATCAGTGCAAGACAGCTATGTGGCTCAGCTTTTCACACAGCTTCTAGAGGACTCCTCTCTTTATTTCACTTCCATGTGGGACCCACAAGACCCCTGGCCCACTTGTAAGCCTTAGCACTGCTTGAGACAGTGTGTTGCACCAAGGTTTCTACCCACACTCCTCTCTTCTTCCTAGGTTTCCACTACATGGACACACTAGACATAGTCTAAACCTAGCTCAAAGTGTGTGACAAAATAATTCTCTCACATGGGACCCACTTTAACCACTGTAGAGCTGGAGCCACCTCAACTTGCATGAGCCAACGTGTCTTCTCCTTGTTCCTCTCCCTCCCTCAGTGTACAGAGCATGCCTAGGCAAGCTCCACTCTAGAAAACCTCAACCATTTCACCTCAAAACGCGCCAACAGAGTCTCCTTTCCTTCCTCTTCACATTCCCACCGAGAAAACCGGCGAAATTCCCTAGTATCACCGGCGGTGAAGTCATCTTCTCTGCCGCCAACAATGTTCGATCGAGCCCGAGCTAACTCCGGTGAGCTCCACCCTTCCCCAACCATAGGAACGTGATATACATCTCCTAATCATTCCATTTTCGTACTTTATGGCCCTAGGTTTGCTGGTCAGAGTCGCAGAGGTTGCCGCCGTGCACTGTCTCCCTCATGAGCCTATCATTTGCATTGGCCTTCTCGACTTCTTTCAGTGACTTCTAATGGGATTGCCAAAAGGAAAAACCGCACGCTCACTGACTTGGTGAAGACTATGTTAGATATTATGGGATTACCCAAGGCATGGTGGGGGGAGGCCTTGCTAACCTCGAATCATGTATTGAATTGAGTTCCTAACAGAAACAAGGACAAAACTCCATGTGAGGTATAGATTGGGAGAAACCATCACTCTCTTACTTGCGCACATGGGGATGCTTGGCGAAAGTCAATGTACCAATAACACAAAAGCGCAAGCTTAGACCTAAGACTGTGGGTTGTGTTTTTCTAGGATATGCTCACCATAGCATTGCCTATAGATTTTTAATAGTTAAATTTAAGGTACCTGACATGAATATCGGTACAATTATGGAGTGTCGTGATGCTACATTCTTTGAGAGCATTTTTCCAATGAAGGATACACATAACACTTGTACTCAACCTTTTGAAATAATTCCCAGCTCAGTCACACCACCTGAACAATTTGGAAACCTACATAAATCTGTCACTGAGGATGATAGTGAAGCTCCTAGGAGGAGCAAGAGATAAAGGATAGCTAAGTCCTTTGGTGGATTTCACTATGTACCTCGTGGATGACACTCCTAAGTCTATTTCAGAAGCTCATTTATCTCCTGATGCATACTACTGGAAAAAAGTTGTTCATAGTGAAATGGATTCCATTATCGCTAATGGGTCATGGGAGGTGACAGAGCGACCTTAAGGGTGCAAACCAGTGGGGTATAAGTGGGTGTTCAAGAAGAAGCTTAGACCTGATGGTACTATTGAAAGGTACAAGGCTGGGCTTGTAGCCAAAGGCTATACTAGGAAAGAAGGCAAAGATTTCTTTGAAACTTACTTACTTGTTGCTAGACTGACCACAATTCGAGTACTACTCTCTTTGGCTGCCTCACATGGTTTTCTCATTCATCAGATGGATGTTAAGACAACTTTTCTTACTGGAGAGCTGGATGAGGAAATTTACATGGAATAGCCTGATGGGTTTGTAATAAAAGGTCAAGAAGGCAAGGTGCTAAAGTTGACTAAATCTTTGTATGGTCTGAAACAAGCTCGTAAGCAGTAGCATGAGAAATTTGATAGAACAGTAACATCTGCAAGCTTTGTAGTCAATGAGGCAGATAAATGTGTATACTATCGCTATGGTGGAGGTGAGGGAGTTATTCTGTGCTTGTATGTCGATGACATCACTACTAATTTTTTACCCTATTACATCGGCACAATTTTGTTGTAATAGGGCCAAAATCAATGCAATACCTTGGTGTGGCATTAATTTCTTGTTTGATGCGAGCCGATGCAAGAAACCTTGATGCAATAGGCTATCGCATCGGTTTGCTATGACCGGTGCAAGATGCTTGCTATTGCATCGGCCATCTGTTGTCTCTTGCATCAGATTAGTTTGATGCAAAATGGTTATTGCATCAAAATCGTGGTGATGCGAGATCGCTGTTGCATCGGCCATGTATGTCTCTTGCATCAAAATAGAGTGGTGCGAAAGGTTATTGCATCAAAACATTGTTGATGTAATACATGTCATAAATTTGATGCAATAAGAAATCCTATTGCAACGACTAACGTTCGGTGCAATAGATCATATCGCATCGACATTACGATCGGTGCAATACAACTTATTGCATTGCCCGTGAGGTTCGATGCAACATATACTATTGCATCGCCGTGAGGTTCGATGCAACAAATACGATTGCATCGACATTAGGTTCGATGCAACATATACTATTGTATCTATTTGCGGCACAGAAATTCACTAAATCACAAAATCCAATGGGACAAAAAGGCAATGATATTGATAACTTTGATCATCCATAGTTTGTACAATATATCAAAGGGCTTCCTATTTGCAAAGTTGAATCTGCATAACAGACTACTAACTTATAGAATTTAAACAAATATACATGACTCTATCAGGAAGGTCTTTGTTATTGCAGGAGGTTTGATTCAGTTCATCTTGCCAATAGTCCTCAAGGTTCATCTCCCTGAAAAAGTTATCAGTTGTATGCATCAAATATTACACCTAAACTAGACTACAAGTTTAGCACCAAACATTAAGATAATGTTGTTATAACAGGAAAAAAAGATAAAAGAATGTGCAGTTTATCAGTCACAAACACATATAAGGTAAAATTCCTCGACATCAGGAAGATCGCTAACACGAACAACCACATCATCGAGTGCAACCTTGTCGAACTTCGCTGTATAACTGAAATACCAAACCCAGCAAGTTAAACAAAATCCTGCACTAGGTTCTGGTCCAAAATGATCAAACACTACATCATCACTTACTCCTTAACTGCAACGTCACCTCGCACCCGCACATCTTCAACAATCGGATTCACCTAATCGCACAAAAAAAAAGAGCAAACGGTTCTAAAACAATCGCACAACGCTGTACTACCCATAACCATGAGTTCCTTATACCTCATCTTACCATGCCAAAAATGGAGAAGTCGATGCGAGGGCATGCCTTGAGGCCACTGACCTCGGCGTCACTGAGCTCGGATAGCCTGTAGGACTTCATGGCGGCACAGCTGATGGTGCTCAACCTCACCTGGGACCTATTAGGGAGCGGGGTGTGGAGAGAAGACGCGAGGGGAAGCGCCCTGCCCGGCCGCAAGCCCAGGCTCATCTCTAGCTCCTACTCCCGGTGGTCGGCGGCCGGACTAACTCCCAGATTTTTTTTTGGAGAAAAACTGCCATTAGTATTAAGGTTCAAGCTTCTAGATCTAGAAGAGAAGATAAGGCTAAGGCAAATTCGAAAAAAGGTGTGGGTAGAACTGGAGGGATGAGAAAGAAAGAGGATATGGGGGGCGAAAATGATGACGCCGACGGCGAGGAGCAGGCGACGGCAACGGCGGTCCATGGCGCGACGACGGTGTCCAGTGGGGCAGGATGACATAGCAGAACGACGGCGACGTGGCTGCAGCACAGAGACCCACCGTGGTTGGCGAGGGGCGGCGACGCACTGGAACCGAACGGCGGCGACAGGGAGCTCGGCGGTGAGGAGGGGACGGTGAGCTCCTCGGGTTGAAGATGACGGCAGCGCTCCGGCGGCGGTTGGCGTCGAGGAGGGGTACGCTGAGGAGCTGCTCGACGCGGCGGAGGCTGTGGTGAGGTTGCGGCGACCCGGCGTGGCTCGGGGCGGCGCTGGATCGGGCGGCGGAGCCGGCGAGGTGGTGCAGGCGACGGCGGCGTGACAGTGAGGTGGCGAGGAGGCGCGGGCTTCGGCGGCGAGGCCAGGCGGCGGCGGTTTCGGGCGTGTGGAGCAGAAGGGCGGCGGCGTCGCTATTTACAGGAGGGAGGAGGCGCGGTCGTCACGGCGACATGGGCGCGATGTGCCAAGAAACGCGGCAGGCGTGGGAGCGTGGGGCGCGGACCGGGTCCGGGGCGGCGCACAGCGGTTGCAGGGCAGCGAAGGCCGGGGTGGAGTGGGCTAGCATAGGCCAGGCCGGGGGAGCTGTCGGGGCAGGGGCAGGCCCGAGAGAGAGAGGGAGAAGCAGAGAAAAAGAACAGGAGAGAGGAAACCAGAAAGGAGAGAAAAATAACAGGGGAAAGGGGAAAATTGGAAGAAAAGAAAAGAGAAAGCAAGGAGAATAGGTGGGGATTTTCCGGAAATTCTCCAAATCTAGAATTTAAAATTTTAGAATTTCAATAAGTATTGGGAATATCGGAAATTGGGAAATCGTTCGGAATTTTGGAGGGTCGCGAACGTCAGCGTATATATATATTTGGGAAAATAAAAAACGTCGAAACAATTTTGGAGGTTGAAATTGGAATCGAGGAGATTCAACGGAATTTTTGGAACTCTCCAAGTATAAGAATATTTTGGGAATTTCTAGAATATTGCAAGGAGTTAGCACGAATATTCCGAAATCGGGAAAAAGACACACACAACAAAGAGGAGAGGGCTTGGCGGAGCCGATGTCGAGGCTGCGGTAGACTTGGACTTCGCGACTGAAGACGCCGACTGCTCTACTTCCGTCCTCCCTGCCGGCCAACCGCGCCTCACCCGCTGCTCACAGATCCGCTTCCGTCCTCCTTGCCGGCCGACTGCGCCTCACCTGCCGGCCGTACACGCCCACACTCCCACGCTACCACGATTGCCTGGTAGTTTCCATGAATTAGTGTCTTATGAGTTATTGTTTGCAAAGCTCTTATTTTATATGGGAGTGCACTTTGAATTTCTCTGATTTATTTGCATGATTGTTGTATGAAAGAATTAAAAGATATCTTTATTAGTTGGTCATGCATGTTTACTAAGACCAATTTTTTCATAAATTCTCTCGCTCTCATTACATGGTTCAGTAGGTTGAAAACGTTGCATATATCTATGTATTAGATAACTATGTATACTATGACCAATCTTTGCTAATGTCTTAGGCATCTTGCAACGCAAAACTTTTGATGTAATAGTGGCAATGTATTGCATCAAAAAAAATCCTCAACCAATGCAATAAAAACACATATTGCAACAGAGTTTATCACAATCAAACCGTTGCAATAGTACTATCTACTTGCACCCATACTCTAGATCGGTGCAATACCACCTATATATTGCATCAAAAATCAACACTAACGCAACCAAATTTGTCCGATGCAATAATTTCTATCTATTGCATCTCTTGTTCGAATCCGGTGCGATAGATCATACCTATTGCATCAACATCACTTACTATCGCATCCAACTCCTTCTCGATGCAATAACGACCACCTATTGCATCAGATTTGCAACATTGATGCAATAGAAGCCAGCTATTGATCATTTGTGTTTGATGCAAAGAGAAGCGATGCATAGGTCAAAAATTAGTAGTGCATACTGATTTTGGACAAATATTAATGTGATAAATGAGGTCAAATCATTCCTATCTCAGAATTTCGATAAGAAGGATTTAGGAGTAGCTGATGTTATCTTGAACATCAAGCTAATAAGAAGTGAGAATGGGATTACACTCATGCAGTCCCACTATGTGGAAAAAGGCTTGAACCATTTTGGTTACATTGATAGCAAACCTTCTCCAACACCTTATGATCCTAGCTTGTTGCTTCGCAAGAACAAGAGAATAGCTAGGAATCAGTTGGAATACACCTAAATAATTATCTCACTAATGTACCTAGCTAGCGCTACTAGGCCTGATATCTCCTTTGCTACGAGCAAATTGGGCCGATTTACTTCTAACCTGGGAGATGATCATTGGCATGCGGTTGAGCGAGTTATGCGCTATCTGAAGGATACTATGAACCTTGGATTTCATTATACTGGGTACCCGCTAGTACTAGAGGGTTATAGTGATCCCAACTGGATCTCTGTTGTCGATGAGATTAAAGCCACTAGTGGATATGTTTTTACACTAGGTTGTGCTGCTGTTTGATGGAGGTCTTGCAAAAAGACTATAACGTCCTGTATGTTGTTTTAGAGTGTTCTAGTGGTTAATCTCTAAAAAAAATGAAAGAATTATGCCCAATGTGGATTGGGAGGGCATTTGGGCTGGCCTATGGGTGAGCCCAAGGCCCAACTACACCCACCTTAACCCACCAATCCTAGGGAGGGAGCCCCACTCCCTCTAGCCGTCCTTCTCATGTGCTTTCCCTCTCCTCTGATCACCACCCCTGCCCCTGGCTGAGTCCCCTCTAGTGCCCTACTGCTGGTGCTGCTAAGGGAGGGAAGAAGAAAGGGAAGGGAAGGGAAGAAACAGGAAGAAGGAAGAGTAGTTTCCCATTGCCGCTCCTTGTGGAGACCTAGGTAACAATCCCATGATCTCTTCCCCTAGTATGGCTTGTGTTCTAGGATTTAGATCAAGCGTTGGAGGTGAGAAAATTTGGGACGAACTGAGTTATCCATCAGCCTAGGTTTTCGATAATCCGCAGATTTCACAGTGCCGCTTTGGCTGTATGTTTGATGATGTAAATGATTTTTTTTGTAAAAATGTTCTATATAAAAGTTGGAACCAACAAGTAGCTTAGGTGGTGGACTGATCTGAAGTTGACTGTCTGAATATCGGTGTTTTTTTTGTAGTTGAAGTTCAGAGGGTTTTTGGAGGGGATTATTGATGGAATCAGATAATCTTGTAATTACAAAAGTTGTGAATATGTTGTGATCTATCTACTGGATAAAAATGGTTAGCTTTTCACTTATGGTTCGTCGTCAGTGTCCTTTTGATTGGGTGCTGCGCAGTTTTCTGGGCAGATGCAGTTATTTGTTTTGTGCCATGTTTTAGGCCAACTAAATGAAAGAATTGAATTTTGGTGTCTATATGAAAGTTGTAATTATATTTTTGTAGATTTCAGAAATGCTATTTTATAATACGTTTTGTGGTGTAAAATTAAAGATACAAAATTGATAAGCCACGCTGCTCCTTTGGGCAGATTCTCAGTTTTCCAGTTTGTAGTGTTTACGATGGGTTTCTGGAGTAGGAAGCGAGTATACATCTTGTTTCCAGTTTGATCCTAATTCTTGCTGTTTATGTCATGATTATTCATCTTTTATACTCATACTTTGGTCTTTAATCATGAGATAGAGTAAAAGAGCTAGAATGTTAATTGTGGAAGTTATGCCATTATCGCACATGGAGCATGTATTGCATATCTTGCATTGGAAGTTATGTCACGCAGCGTCGTGACCGTACCGGTACAACAGTGTACATTCCCGAAAAGGGGTACGGTGAGGAAGAGCATGTCATGGCATGTGCATTCATTTTCATTCATAAGACAGTTATGGTGTGACTTATGTGGAAATGTTCCTTATAATATCTAAGGATGAATTTTGGAATTGTTGAGCTACTCTTATTAAGTTTGGATGATAATTTTTCTGCATTCCAATCGCTTGATAAAGAATTCACTTGCTAAAATTACCCAATCTCACCCCTTGTTTTTCTACCCAGGTGTGTCGTGATGCATTGGTGGGCATGCATGATGGGCTTTAGTCACACAATGTCTTCACCACACAATAACTAATGAAACTTCAATGCTTAGTTATCCTTTGAGATCAATGCTTGCAATCACACTTGGATGTTTAAGTACTACTCTACTATTCATGTGATTTGTCACGGTTCTCTACTTATCAATTATCTTATTTGTTGGAATATGATGCTTCCGCACCGTTGTTTCTATTCTTTTTTTAAAATATCTAGCTAACCCTTATATGTAATATTCATGCTTTATTTTGCCATATTATCTATTCTGAAGTTGTATGAAGTGTTGTTGTAGTAGCACCCAGATATGTGTAGTAACGGGGTGTTACATAGACTATCTTGACGAGGTCAACCATGGAAGCTGAATGGTTGTGTGAGGCACTGGACACTGCTACTGTTGAGGCAGAATGGTTGTGTGATCTATTAATGGATCTAACTGTGGTTGAGAAGCCTGTGCCGGCCATCCTGATGAACTATCATAATCAAATTGTCATTACTAAAGTGAACAATTCTAAGGATAACATGAAATCATCTAGACATGTCAAGAGACGATTGGAGTCTGTCAGGAAATTAAGGAACTCAGGAGTTATAATATTGGATTAAATTCAAACATCTAGAAAACTAGCAGATCCCTTTACTAAGGGATTATCACGGAACGTGATAGATAATGCATCGAAGGAGATGGGTATGAGACCCATGTGAGTTATACTATGGTGGTAATCCAACCTATGTGATCGGAGATCCCATGAAATAGGACCTGGGAAGAATAAGCTCTTTAAGTGAAGATGCATGTACTCTCACCAGCTACAAGGTAGGTTGGTTATGCCTTAATGCGTTCTGTTGGCTTTAAATAACGAAGATGCTGTCATGCAGAGTATTCTTGAAAGAACACGCCTATATGAGGCCGATTGTTAGTCACAGTTTATGGAGATTTTGGGTGAATCTCCTAGGAAGCTCATGAAGAGACCAATGAGTATGACTTATACGCTCCAACTAAGGGGTAGCCTACTGGCGGCCTAGTATCAGTTAAGTTTCTGAGTGAAACTTGCTCGCACAAAACTTGCAATTCAAGGCTTCGTCCATTATTCAAGTTGTGAGTAAGTGTAGCTTGGAGATCTAGATGTATGTTCAACCTTAATTGGTCTCCATCGAAATACTGGTATAAAAACAGTACATTGCAAAAAAGGCAAATCTCTGTGTGACTTTGAGATTTGGTGGGGGATTGTAGGAATTGTTAGTGGGCCTAGGGCCCAATTAAAGAATAATTCCTAGGAAAATCTCAAAACCCTACCTCATGGGAGGCATGCATGTGAACTTTAGTACCACCTTACTTATTCTAGGAGAAGGAGGCCTTCTTAAAAGGGTGAGTGCTCTCCTAGTCACTTGAGCAATGCGTGGTGGAGAGAACTAGAGAAACATGCGCGCACGCTCGCTCACCTCGCCGTGCTGGGCCAGGGCCGAAGGGCGCATGCACAAGACATGCGCGTGAATGGTCCACTGAAATTGGCTCCTCATGCTTCCGCATACGCGGCTTCCTTTTGCAGTTTTCATTTTGCTGCATCCAATGGATATTCCATTGTTTCTTGTGGAAACTCACTAGATTGTTCAGTGCGTTGGACTGGTGAGGAGTCCGGATAGGTTACATGCGACTTATCCGGTTCGGTTACGGGTTAAGGAAGGCGTCCTAATCACACATCTTATAAATACCAAACCACCACCTCCACGCAACACACACAAAAGCAATCTAGGGTTTTGCCTCTCCTTTGTGCTGTGCCGCCACACGTCATCTACTCCGTCTTGCTCGTCAGTGTGCACCGGCGTTTAAGAAAGCAGGTCTCCGAAACCATCGTTCTTGTGAAATCCTGCACCGGGAGAGGGCGAATAAGGTTTTCGGGAAGCGCTTCGTGGGACTACTCGTTGTTTGCCCACCACGGCTCGTCTTCCTCTACATTCAGGTGTTGCACGTCGTTGTCACCATCCTGTACCGTGTGTTGTACGTACGGTGTGTGTTACTGCTCTGAGCCCACTCCTGAACAGAATCATCAGTATGTATTCATCATGTTTTATGTGTTCGATCTATTCATGTATTGTTCCATTGTATACATGTCTAGATTGTATGAGATGGTTCTGCTAGCTTATGCGGTTAATGTCATGATTTATTTATATACTAAATTAAATCTACATGTGCTTATTTTTTCGACAATGTTGTAGCTGTTCCTTTAGGCCCTGGCTCCTGGGCCAGTACTGCGCCTGCTTGGGGGCCTAGCCCCCAAGCACACAGCGCCTCGTGCCCAGGGCCTCGAAGTGGCCGTGGACGTTCATGGCTTCATCTTGTCACCGTCCTCGCTTGGGTGGACGACCACATGATCCTGCACACCAGCAAGTGTAGTCGTCCACTCGCGAAGGTTGTCCACAAGCACACTACTATCAACATCCATCGCAAGTTTACCCACAGCCCCTTGGGCTACAAACCTTAGTGACATGGTGGTCGAGTAGCACATGGTAGTAAGGCCTTCGCGGTGCTCGGGGCGGAAATTGGCCAGTCCGAGCATCGCAGCCTGTCACCGAGGTCTAGGCTTCCCTGACCTAGGGCTTGCTCGAGAACCTCCAGACTCGGCAATGCCTAGGGTGAGGTCTGCCGGTCCATGCACTAGCGCCTAACACACAGGGACAAGCTGCCGCGACCATCCAAACAACGTGCACCGGCCGTTGCCCTTTGCATTTGGGACACAAGTGAGAGTATTTTTCATGTGATAGGATGTCCTCGTGAGTGCGTAAGTAGGAAAGAAAATTTCCCAGGAATTTGTATATATTGAAATGATGTCTAGAGTGCGAGTCCCCCGGCCAACCTGGGTAGAGCGAGAGCCTACCTAGGTTGGCCTGAGCACAACCCCTCACTTATAGGATTTGTTATGGGTAGAACTTGTGTAGGTGCTCGATATTCTACAGGTTCGGGAGCAGGGTCCCGTCCTCCATGGCTAGTCTTACTGAGCTTGGTCAGGGCACACCGGTCATGAGGAAGGCACCATCCCACAAGGGGGACAGTTTGTTCTTTCCAACACATGTGAGAACTTGGCAGAGTATGAGATCCCCAACCTTGAATGACCAGGCCCGAATGTTACGCTGATGATAGCGCCTCAAGCTTTGCCAGCACATAGCGCAGCTCGTCGTCGGCACTTATCGAGGTACTCAACATCATCGCACCTCATGTTTTCTTGGCCATCTTCGGAGTACGGGTTCTCCCGAGGCGAGCCCAAAGGGAGCTTGGAGGGTGTCGATGTTTTACACTCGGTGGATTGCAAAGGAACACAGGGAGATTTTATACTGGTTTAGGCCCTCGATGTGAGGTAATACCCTACATCCAGTTGTGGTGGTATTCCTTTGAGGATTTGTGTCGATCAATGATCTTCTGCCCTCAGGGGGCGCCCTTCCTCCCCTTATATACCGGGGGACAGGGATACAAGGTAGGGGTCCTAGCCAGATATGGCCAAGGAATTTCCTTCTTAGAGATACATCTTACCGGACTAGGACTGTATATTTCTTTCTATACAAGGCAAAGTCTGCCGGGTGCTACTATATCTCTAATTACAAGTCTTGGCCCATCCTCTATCCGAGTGGCCCATATGCTTGTGATGAGGTACCCAAGGCCCATGGCCTCCACAGTAGCCCCTGAGACCTTCATAGTTGAGTCACAGCTGATGCCGAATGCTCATCCTCGACGGTGAAGATTGCCCGAGTGCATTGCTCCCGAGTACTCTTTGCCCGAGTGCTTCTTCTTCCCGAGTCCTGCTTCATGTCAGCTGGCAGCGAGGCTATGAAGGGCTTCATGTTGATGTATGAATAATATGCGCTGAATAGGTGCACCTATTAGGTGTAGCCCCCGACTTTGTGCTTAATTGTGAAGGCAATTAAACATAAAGTCAAAGATCTTTAACCTTGTAGTCTTTCCCGAGTAGTATACTACTGGTCTTGTCAACCGGTATCATGTCAACCGGAATATAATTTATAGTCTTGCTGAGTAGCATGCCACTCGTATATGGGACTCTTCAGCTTCATGTCAGCTGGAAAAAGGGGGTTTATAGTCTTTTCCGAGTGGCGTTCCACTTGAAAGTTAGACTCCTCAACGTCATGTTAGCTGAAAAGGATATTTATAGTCTCTCCCGAGTAGTGCACTACTCAGAAGTTAGACTCTTCAGTGTCATGTCAGCTGGAATAATGTTGCTCATGGCAATTGTTGGCCAAGCATGTAGGCTGAGTACCACTTTATGAAAATAAACCCATTGCGTGGTCAGGTGTACTTGAGAGATACCTGCATCCCCAATGTTGATGAAGACCAGCTTGTGATCCTTATAGGGATATATCCTCAATACCTGGTGGATAAAACAGATACCCAAACATATGTGTTTAGCAATTAGGCCTTCATGAAGCATATCTATTTACCTTATTGGTTCCTGTTGGTAGCACCTGTACCGTGATTTTAACGCAGCCTACGAGCGGCCCATATTGAGCGTGCTACTGTAGAAACTCATATCTTGGTGGCGTAGTACCGACTGTGTAAGCCCAAGCCCATGAGTCGGCACAGGCTCTATAAAGGCTAGGGGAGAGAGAAAAGATTCCTCATCTTCCCCAAGCGACCAATCGTTTCGTCTTCCCAGCTCCGCGCCGAAATTTCGCCTCCCGCTCCGCTAGGGTTCGTCATTGCTTGCTCCTCCCCATTGAAGCTTGAGCGATTCCACTTCCATTTGTCCGTTCCAAGCCCCCGACCACATTTCCCCCAAATCTTCTTGTCCCCCAACCATGCCGAGGGCTCCGGATTTCGTTGGGGCATCAGATGAGGCATGGCCGACCTCGGATTGCAGCCGGTCGAAGCTGGAAAATCTAGAGAAGTCGCTGCGGCTGCAAAGCCGTAACATCATCCGCTGCCGCCCGACTGAGGGTGAGTCGGTTCGAAATCCCCAAGCCAGCGAGACTGTTGTTTTTGTCTCTTTTTTCGACCGGGGTTTATTTCTTCCCTCCTCTGAGTTCCTCTGCCATCTTCTTAGCTTCTACGGATTGGAGTTGGTGAATCTGAATCCCAACTCAATCTTACAAATCTCTATATTCATGACTCTTTGTGAGTGCTTCTTGGGCGTAGAACCCCACTTCAATTTCTTTAGACATTTATTCCACATCAAGCCCCAGCCCTCCAAGAATAAGGTTCAGGTGATTGGGGGGCTGGTCTTCAGTTGAGAAGTGAGATGAAGAAAATATATATCAATCTTCCTTTGAAATCCTCCTTGAAAGGTTGGCATAAGGAGTGGTTCTACTATTCTGATCTGGAACCCTCCCTACCTCCATTCACTGGCTTGCCTCTGGCGGTCTCGCCCAATTGGTCATTAGATCTAACTTTCGAAGAAATGGGCCAAGTGCATCAGTTGCTAGCAAGATTGGAGAAATTTAAGAGAGCCGGCCTGACTGGTCCCTAGGTGGCCAGGCGTTTCCTGACCCGGCGTGTCCAGCCATTGAAGCTGAGGAGCGAAATCTGCTGGGATTACCAAGGGAAAAATGACCCCAACCGGGAAAGCCGAGAACTGGCTGACCAGCAAAAAGTGATTGAAACATTGTTCAGTTTTTTCTCCAGTGGAGTGGTCAAAACCGAGGACGCAGAGTGCTCCATCGCGGCTTATAGCTGAAACCGACCTCATCCCGAGGTAACCCTTGCTTTTCTCCTGTGATGAATGCCTGTAGACATGTATCTATAATTGCCCAGCATCGTGTGATGTATATTGTTGAATCGTTTGCAATGGTGCAAGGAGTTTGATGATGACTCCCGTCCGCTGTCGGCCACGAAGTCGAAGAAGAGGTTGAGAAGTCCTTCTGCTACCCAGCCCGACTCCAAGAGAGCAGGGAAGAAACCCATTGTAGATTAGGGCAAGAAGGAGGTCATGAGGCCGAGTGCCGCCGTCGGGAGTCTGAAAATAAAAGACCCCGCTAGTACTGCGCCCAGGCCATCGAGTCCCAGACCGGGACCGACGCGGTCGAGCCCAGCATCCTCAAGCCCAACACGAGCGCCGTCGAGTGTGAGGGCCGCCGACCTCGGCTGACCAAGGGGCGGTTGTTGAAGCTGTTGTTCCAGCCCCTGAGCTGGCGCCCGTTGTCGAAGCCATCGCCGCGGCTCCTGAGCCAGCCCCCGAAGCCCCGAAGGCTGCTGAGTTGGGGGCCAGGAGTCCGTCACCATCCTGGTCGTCATCGTCGTCGTCGTTGCTGTCTTCTCCTCCAGGCCGACCAAACCTTCCTAGGCTCGAAGCCCCACCTCGCAGGTTTCCGCGGACTTTCCGGTGGACGGTGCCTGACGGAACCACAAGGAGTTATAAGCACGATGAGGCCATGGCAGAGAGGGTGCACGAAGACTTGCTGCGTGCTACAATCGCCGCGTCCCAGGGGATCCAGGTATGACTTTCGTCGTATTGGAGTCTTGGTTGTCCTGCTCGCGTGTTTGGATGCTTGACTTTGCCTTGACTTGTTCCTCCCCGAGTAGAAACTTGTTGAGCGCTCGGAGAAGTTGAACGAGGTCTTGACCCGGGTCGCCCCCCAACTCCAAGAGTTGGACCAGCTCCGGGCCCTAAAGACCGTATTGGAGGAGCGCCATCAAGGGAGGGAGACGTGGCTAAAAGACGCCGTCACCTAGCTCAGGGACGAGAATTGGGACCAAGCCAAGAAGATGAGAGGTAAGCCTCCAGAATACTTCTTCCTGACCAAATCCTTAGTATATTTCTCCAGCTGTATTGTTCCTGACTGCCCAGTTGTGCCTTGACTACAACGTTGAGTTCTTGACTAATCTGTCGTGTAGCCCTCGAAGCCGAGTTGAAGACCCAAACAGAAGGAGAAGAACAGCTGAAGGAGGCCGAGAGAGCTAGGGCCGAACTTGAAAAGGACAAGGCCGACTTGACAAGGGCCAAAACTGAGCTTGAGCAAGAGAGGGCCGAGTTGAAAAAGGCCAATGCCAAGCTCGAGAAGGAAAAAGTTGAACTAGAGAAAGCCATAGCCAAGTGGGAGGCCGACTACAAAAGTAAGTCTCTGCACTGACAATAACCTTAGCCAATCCATTAATTACTCCATTTGCAGCTTTTCTTAACAAGTTTACTTGTCGGTGAACCTGGGTAGCTGTGAGAGCCAATTCCCAGATCTAGTTTCAGGCTTTCGCAGAGGAGATCAGGGTAGTCAAGGAGTCACGGGAAACCCTTGCCGAGTCCGTGAAAGGGCTCCTGGACCTGATGGATCCTCATCCTGTGGGAACCAGCTCTAGCACAATCTTCCAACTGGAGGAGCGCCTTAAAGATGCGCCGAGGGCCCTAAAGAGGTACTCAGATGAGCATGTCATTGCCGGCGTGGCCTAGACCCTGGCAATGACCAAGTCCATCTACCCAAGGGCAGATGTTGGAGCCATCGGGAGGGGTTTGCCGAGGAGACGACTCCTGAGGAGGCACTAGAGCTGATAGCCAAGGCGAGGCCGACTGCAAAGATTATCACCCGAGACCTGGGTCTGTAAAAACAGAACATCATGCAGTCGGTGTATTGTGGATTTTTGTAAAAACATGTGTAAATATATGTGCAATGCCACCAAGCTTTAAACTATAACTCAGTCGTCATTAGCTTTACTCGACTATATGGTCTGCACTGAGTTAGTCTATAGGAACTTAATAAAACCGTTCACCGCAGAAAGCTGTACTCGGGCAAACATGACAAAGTCGTAGTGAAGCTTCGTAACTTAAGTAAAATAGGCTCGTATATTATTGACAAAGCACATAGGATACATGCAGCCCCCGACTCACTACTCAGTTGAAACAAGTGGCGTAGTGAGTTAGAGAGGAACTGTACACATGGAAAAATATAAAACTCAGGTATAGAAAGGACGTAGCAGTTCTATGTTCCATGATTTGCTGATGAGGGCACCGTCTTCAGTCTTCAGTCGGTAGGCGCCTGGCTACGTGACCTCGGCTATGATGAACGGCCCTTCCCATATTGGGGATAGTTTGTGCCTGTCTTTGGTGGTTTGTATTTTTCTCAAGACGAGATCTCTGGCCAAAAAGGCGCAGCCACGGACATTGCGATTGTGGTAGTGACGCAGGCCTTGAAGATGCCTTGCCAACTGGATTGTTGCGATATCCCTCGCTTCTTCCAACTGATCTAATTCGACTAATCGGGTATTATTTGAGATGTCTTCTGAGTAAGCCCAAACTCGTGGGGAGCCGAACTCTAACTCGGTTGGTAGCACAGCCTCGGCACCATAGACCAGAAAGAAAGGGGATTGCCCTGTTGCCCGACTAACCGTGGTTCTGAGAGACCAGAGAACAGATGGGAGTTCTTGCACCCACCGGCCCGCGTATGGTTGTAGTCGGTCAAATATCCTTGTCTTGATGCCTTGTAAGACCATACCATTGGCGCGTTCAACCTGCCCATTGCTCCGTAGGTGTGCCATAGATGCATAGCAGATCTTGATACCAAAGTCGTCACAGAAATCTTGAAACACGCCGCCCATGAACTAAGTGCCATTGTCCATGATGATGCGGTTAGGGACCTAGAATCGGTATAATATACTCATGATGAAGTCCTTTGCCCGTGCCGCTGTTATGGTAGCAACAGGTTTGGCCTCAATCCACTTGGTGAATTTATCCACTGCGACGAACAAGTGTGTGAACCCTCCTGGCACTTTCTTGAAAGGCCCGACCATGTCAAACCCCCATAATGCAAAGGGCCAAGAGATTGGGATTGTTTGGAGTTCCTGGGCTGGGAGATTGGTTTGTCTTACGTAGAACTGGCAACCCTCACATGTGCGAACAATGTCTTTGGCATCTGTTACTGCTGTTAGCCAGAAAAATCCCTGCCGGTAAGCCTTTTCGACTAACGTCCTGGATGCGGCATGGTTGCCACATACGCCCGTGTGGATCGACTGCAGAATCTGCTTGCCCACCTCGGTGGAGACACAGCGCATGAGGACACCGAATGCACTTCTTCGGTACAGGTCTTCTCCGACGAGTAGGAAACTCTTGCTTCGATGTTTGATTTGTTCGGCTTGAATGCGATCTTCTGGGAGTTCATAATCCAGGAGGAATTTGAGAATAGGAGTCCGCCAATCTTGACATATGTGCAGCACCTCGTCTGTTGCCGGGGTAGGTTCGCCTCCTGACTGCTCTGGCACTGGTTTCTTCTTGACTGACGGCCCCATGTGTTGCTCGACAAAGATCCCTGTTGGGACTGCTTCTCTCTTGGATCCCATGTTTGCTAGCTCGTCTGCAGCATCATTGTATTGTCGTAAGATGTCGATGCTTTGCACCGGCAATAATACTATGGGGCTACTCGGCGACCTGGAATTCGGTGGATTGCAGAGGAACACAGGAGAATTATACTGGTTCAGGCCCTCGATGTGAGGTAATACCCTACGTCCAGTTGAGGTGTTATTCCTCTGAGGTGGTTTTTACGATCAATGATCTGGTCTTCCCTCATGGGGCGCCCTGCCTCCCTTTATATACTAGGGGACAGGGGTACATGGTAAGGATCCCAGTCGGATACGACCAAGGGATTTCCTTCTTAGAGATAGAATCCTATCCGACTAAGGCTATGTTTCCTTATTGTACAAGGCACAGCCTGCCGGGTGCTATCTTATCTCTAATTACATGATCTAGCCCATCCTCTATCCGAGTGGCCCATGTGCTTGTAGTGAGGTACCCGGGGCCCATGGCTCCCACAGTAGCCCCTGAGACCTTCATAGTTGAGTCACAGCTGATGCCGAGTGCTCATCCTCCACGGTGAAGGTTACCCGAGTGCGATGCTCCCGAGTACTCTTTGTCCGAGTAAGTCTTCCCGAGTCCTGCTTCATGTCAGCTGGCAGCGAGGCTATGAAGGGCTTCATGTAAATATATGAATAGTGTGCGCCGAATAGGCGCACCTATTAGGTGTAGCCCCCGACTTTGTGCTTAATTGTGAAGACAATTAAACATAAAGTCAAAGATCTTTAACCTAGAAGTCTTTCCCGAGTAGATTACTACTGGTATATGAGACTCTTCGGTATCATGTCAACCGGAATTATAATTTATAGTCTTGCCGAGTAGGAGACTACTCGTATATAGGACTCTTCGACTTTATGTCAGTCGGAATATGAGTTTATAGTCTTTTCCGAGTGGCGTCCCACTCAAAAGCTAGACTCTTCCGCATCATGTCAGCGGGAATAGATATTTATAGTCTCTCCCGAGTGCACTACTCGAAAGTTAGACTCTCAGCGTCATGTCGGCTGGAATAATGTTGCTCATGGCAACTGATGGCCATGCATGTAGGCCGAGTACCACTTTATGAAAATAAATCCATTACGTGGTCAGGTGTTCCCGAGAAAGATACCTGCATCCCTAATTTTAAATGAAGACCAGCTTGTGATCCTTGTAAGGATATATCCTCGAGACCTGGTGGATAAAACAGATACCCAAACATATATGTTTAGCAGTGAGGCTTTCATGAAGCATATCTGTTTACCTCATCGATTCCTGTGGGTAGCACCAGCGCTATAATTTCAACTCAGCCTGCAGGCGGCCCACATGGAGCATGCTACTGTAGGAACTCATGTCTTGTCGGCCCAATACCAACTGTGCAGGCCTGGGCCCATCTAGTCGGTTCAGGCTATAAAAGGATGGGGAGAGAGAAAAAGATTCCATCGTCTTCCCCAAAGCAACCAATCTCTTCGTCTTCCACCTTCGCGCCTAGCTTTTCGCCTTCCGCCCGGCTAGGGTTAGCAGCAGCCGTTCCCCACCCGGACTCGGGCGATTTCAATCCTCTTCGTTTATTCCAAGCCCCCGATCTGCTTTCCCCCAAATTTCAACACCTCCAGTCATGCCGAAGGCAACGAATCCTGCGGGTGCGCCAGGGAGTTCTTGGCCGATCTCGGATTGCGGCTCGGTGAAGCTGAGACGGCTGGAGAGTGAGCTGAAGTTGCCCAGCCAAGAAGTGATCCGTTGGCGGTCGGCGAGGGATGAGTCGAGCCCCAACCCCCGGCCTGGTGAAACGGTAGTTTTCGCCTCTTTCTTTGATCGGGGCTTGTGTCTTCCGTCGTCTGATTTCTTCCGCCGCATCCTTGATTTCTACGGGCTGGAGTTGGTGCATTTAAATCCCAACTCGATCCTTCAGATCTCCATATTCGTTACTCTTTGCGAGTGCTTTCTGGGTGTTGAGCCCCATTTCATCCTCTTCCGACACTTGTTCCATGTCAAGCCCCAGCCTTCCAAGAGTAATATCAGTGTGATTGGGGGGGCTGGTCTTCAACTAAGGAGTGATGGGAAGAAAACATATATCGATTTGCCCTTGAAATCTTCTCTGAAGGGCTGGCACAAGGAGTGGTTTTACTGCGCCAATCTAGCTCCTTCCTTGCGCCCGTTTACTGGTATGCCGCCGGCGGTGTTGCCAAGCTGGTCCTCGGAGCCAACCTTTGAAGAACTGGGCCAGGCACATATATTGCTGACGAAGATAGATGACCTCAAGAGGGCCGGCTTGACAGGGCCCTGGGTGGCTTGTCGTTTCCTGACGAGGCGTGTCCAGCCGCTGAAGCTGAGAAGCGCTTTCGGCTGGGCCTTCAAAGGTAAACAGATCCGACCGGGTGAGCAGTGAGACAGCAGACAAGGGGGCGGTGACCGATACCTTGTTTGGCTACTTCTCTGAAGGGGTCGTTGCCACCGAAGATGATAACCGCCGAGTTGCTGCCTATAGCTTCATCCGGCCGCGGACCAAGGTAACCTTCTACCTTCTTCTATGGTGAACGCCTGTGGAACAGTGATTGTTCAACCTTGCGTGATGGTATCTTGTCGACTTGCTTGTAGTGGCATGAGGAATTTGATGAAGACTCCCGTCCATTGTCGGCGGTCGCGTCGAAGAAGAGGGCGAGGAGTCCCTTTGATGCCCAACCCGACTCCAAGAGAGCGGGGAAGAAGCCGATTTTATATCGGGGCGAGGGGCCATGACAGCGCGCGCCGTGAGCTGGCAGCTTGAAGATAAGGACACCGCATGCCACAACGCCCACGCGGTTGCAAGTCCCAGGCTGAGATCAGCAGCTTGGCTCGACGTTGTCGTACTCAGCAACAGCGCCGCCAAGGAGCCAAACCAGAGCCGAGGCCGATTGGGGCAAAGGACCCGAACCAACCATACCGAGATCGAGGCCGACTCAGACCCTGATATGCCTCTGCCATCGATACACCAACCGGGGCGAGTGCCGATGCTAGCGCTTCGCCGGGGAGCGGGCAGGCTGGCAGGAAGCTGAAGTTCTCCAAGAGGTGCGCCTACTGCCGAGCCTTCTGTAGTTTGAATGTTAAAACACAGTTCTGATGTCTGCTTCGTTGTGCAGGAAGCGGGCCGATATCGACCTCAAAAAGGTTGACCCATCTGCTCCACTTGATGAGTCCGTCCCAGCCGCAGCCAGCGGCAAACGAACAACCTGCTGAGCGCGGCCCAGCCCGGTCCGCTGAGACCGAAGTGGCCCCGACTACAGGGCCACTAACCGCCAACCCGACCAAGAGGTGGCAGTTGAAACCGAGGCCCCAGCCCCCGAGGCAACCGCGTACGTCGCGGAAGCGGGAGACCGGAAAACCCCGAGCCGGGCGTCCCGATGCTTGTAGGGAAGGCGGTGCCGAGGCCAGGACCCCGTCGCCATCATGGTTATCGTCATCCCATCGTCGCCCCGTTGCCGCCGCCGCCGGAGATCCCACATTAAGCCTCGGATCGAAGCTCCCCACGTGTGATGCCCCGGACCTTCACGTGGACCACTCGACGGCACTATGAAAGCTTCAGGCTCGATGAATTGTCGCAAGGAGAGAACGCGAGAGCCTGCTTCGTGCCGCCATCAGCGGGTCCCAGGGGGTCGCAACGGTATAAAGATTCTTGTAGTGAAGCTCCAGCAATCTTCTTGTCTTTGATGTTTGACTCTGTCGTCGGTTTGTTTCCGTCCGAGCAGAAGCTCGTTGACCGCAACAGAGCGATGACGGAGATTCCTGTCGACGATGGCTCCCCACCTCACGGAATTGCAAGGCTACTACTGGCATTGAAGCCGAGATGGAGGCAGCGTCACACGAGGAGCGGAGGCCTGGCTGAAGACGCGCTGATGCTCAGGCTGAGAACATGGGCCCTAGCCGACGAAGATCAGAGGTAAAATCCTCGAGCATATCTTCCCGACTGGACCCGTTGATGTATCATCCAGTACGTCGATCTCGACTGCTCGATGGTGTCATGACTGCATGATTGAGCTTTAGCTAATCCGGTGATGCGAGGACCTCGAAGCGCAGAGTTAAAGACCCGCAGCGGAGAGCAGGGAGTCGCAGCTGAAGGAGCGCCGAAGAAGCCCAAGGCCGAGCTTGAAAGGGTCAAGGCCGCGCGGCTGCCAAAGGCCAACACCGAGCCTTGGCCGGGAGAAGCTTCGAGTTGGAGAAGGCCGTTGTCAAGCTCCGGTGAGGAGGGGGAAGGCCGAACTGACAAGACCGTGGCCGGTGGGAGACCGACTACGAAAGTAAGTCCTCAACCCGACTGTGATCTCAGCCAATAAATTAGTCACCCTGTGTGTGCAAGCCGAATCTGACAAGCTATCACTTGCGCCACTGGGGCAGGCATGAGAGCCAACGCTCCAGGCCCAAAGTACCGGTCTACACGGAGGAGATAAGGTCAATCAGGGATCCACGGGAGGCCCTCGTCGGGTCCGTGAAGGGCTCCTTGACCTTGTAGATCCCCGCCCGGTAGGGACCAGCTGTAGCAGAATTCCTCAGATAATGGGGCATCTCGAGGACGCGCGAGTGCCCTGAAAAGGTACTCAGAACGAGCGGATGCCGCTGACGTGGCCCAGACCCTAGCAATGACCAAGTCCATTCTACCGAGGGCGGACATTGAGGCCATCGGGAGGGATTTTTCCGAGGAGACGACGCCCGCGTGAAGCGCTGGAGCTGATCTCACAGGCGAAGCCGACTGCTGAAGCGATTACCCGAGACCCTGGGTCTGTAAAGTGCAATACATTTTGTAGTCGGTGTACATATATGCTTTCATATGACGATCATGCGTAAATATGAGTCGTGCCGCCAAACTTATTATTCGGTTGTCATTAGCTTTGCCCGACCATGTAGCATGGCACCGAGATTAATTCGATAGAACTTGATAAAAATCGTTCGGTAAGATGCTAATATTCAACTCGGGCGAGCGCATCCCGTGGCAAGGCTCATAACCGGGGTGAAATAAGCTTGTATGTTTTGACAAACACATAATAAACATGCAGCCCCCGACTCACGTTACTCGATTGGAACAAGCGGCGTAGTGAGTCAGGAAAACCGTACACATGGAAAATGTAAAACTCAAGTATAGAAAGGACGTAGCTATTCTATATTCCATGAGATTGGTGATGAGGACGCCGTCTTTGTCTCAGTCGGTAGGCGCCTGCCGCGTGACCTCGGCTATAATGAACGGCCCTCCAGATAGGGGATAGTTGTGGCCTGTCCTTGGTGGTTGGTGATCTTTCCTTAGAACGGAGATCCCCGACCAAAAAGGCCGGCCATGGACATTGCGATTGTGGTAGCGACGCAGGCCTTGAAGATCACCTTGCCGACTGGATTGTTGCGGCGTCTACCTTGCTTCTTCCAGCTGATTCTAATTCGATCAGTCGGGTGCCGTTGGAGTCGTCCTCGCGTAAGCCCGGACTCGCGGAGAGCCGAACTGTATCTCTGTCGGTAGCATGCGCCTCGGTGCCGTAGACCAGGAAGAAAGGGGATTGCCTGGTTGCCCGACTAACCGTGGTTCTGAGGGACCAGGAGAACGGATGGTAGTTCTTTGTCAACCCCACCGACCCGCATATGGTTGTAGTCGGTCGTATATCCTGGCCTTGATGCCTTGTAGGAACCATGCCGTTGGCTCGCTCAACCTGCCCGTTGATCCGCGGGGTGCCACAGATGCATAGCAGATCTTGATGCCGAAGTCGCGCAGAAATCTTGGAATAGGCCCGCCGCGAACTGAGTGCCGTTGTCGTTAATGATCGTTGGGACCCCAAGCCGGTATAGTCATACTCAGGATGAAGGTCCTTTGCTCGTGCCGCTGTGATTGTTGCGATGGGTCTTAGCCTCAATCCACTTGGTGAATTTATCCACTGCGACGAAATAAATGCGTGAACCCTCCTAGCGCTTTCCTGAATGGCCCGACCATGTCGAGCCCCATACTGCGAATGGCTAGGAGATAGGATAGTTTGGAGTTCCTGGGCGGGAGATTTGTCTGTCTTGCGAAGAACTGGCAACCCTCGCACTTGCGAACCGATGTCTTTGGGTCTGTGACTGGCGGGTGGGCCAGAAGAATCCCTGCCGTAAGCCTTTCCAACTAACGTCCAGATGCAGCGTGGTTGCCCATATGCCCGAGTGGATTGAATGCAGGATCTGCTGCCTTCCTCGGTGGTGACACAGCGCATGAGGACACGGATGCGCTCCTCGATACAGGTCTTCTCGACTAGCAGGAAGCTTTTGCTTCGACGCTTGATCTGCTCGGCTTGACTGCGATCTTCTGGAGTCATCGTCCAGAGGAATTTGAGAACAGGAACCCCTCCAGTCTTGACATATGTGCAGCACTTCATCGGTGGTCGGGGTAGGCTCGCCTCCGACTGCTCTTGTGCTGGTTTCTTCTTGACTGATGGCTCCATAAGTTGCTCGACAAAGATTCCAGTCGGAACCGCTTCTCGCTTGGATCCCATGTTTGCCAGCTCGTCGGCCGCGCGTCGTTGTATTGACGCAGGACGTGTGTGATTTCTAGCCCGTCGAACTTGTTTTCCAACTTGCGGACCTCCTGACAGTATGCCGCCATTGTGTCGTCGAGAGACAAGTCCAGTCTTTCATAACTTGTTGACCACGAGTTGGGAGTCTCGCGCACAACCAGTCGACGATATGCGAGTGATATGCAATGCGGAGGCCGTGGACAAGAGCCTCGTACTCGGCGACGTTGTGGGAAGCCGGGAAGTGGATTTTAGTAGTACTTCAACTTCTTCGCCAGTGGGGGGATGTCAGTATGACTCCAGCCCCGGCACCGCCGATCCGTAGGGAACCGTCGAAGTACATTGTCCATACTCTAGCTTTGTTGTTGGTGTTGGGAGTTGAACTTCTGTCCACTCGGCCACTGGTCGGCTAGAGCTTGAGTTTGATAGCTGTCCGTGGCTGAAAGGTGATGTCAAACGCCATCAGCTCGAGTGCCATTTAGCGATCGGCCGGTGGCCTCGCGATTATGAAGGACATCCCGAGTGGAAACCGCTGTAACCACCGTGACTTGATGTGCTTGAAAGTAGTGCACCAGCTTTCGGACTGTGATGAGTAGGCCGTATAGCAGCTTCTGAACCTGCGGGTATCTTGTTTTGGAGTCGGCAAGACCTCGCTGACAAAATAGATTGGCCGTTGTATTTTCTGAAGATGACCCTGTTCGGATGCGCTCCACTACCAGCACCGTGCTGACTACCTGTGTTGTTGCCGCCAGATAAAGCATTAGTGGTTCCTGGGCAGGTGACGCCCAGCCACGGGGGGTGATGTGAGGAATTTTTGAAGTCTTCGAAGGCTCGCTAGGCTTCCGGGGTCCACTGAAAGGTGTCCGCCTTTTTGAGGAGCTTGAAGAAGGGCATGCCCCGTTCGCCCAGTCGGAGATAAACCGACTGAGTGCCGCCATGCAGCCTGTTAGCTTCTGGACGTCTTTAGGTTGGTCGGGGGCGCCATGTTCTTGATGGCGTTGACTTTCTCCGGGTTAGCCTCGATGCCCGCGGTGCGAGACGATGAAGCCGAGTAACTTCCAGACGGCACCCCGAAGGCGCACTTGTCCGGTTCAACTTCATTTGAATCTTCGAAGGTTTGGAAGGTTTCTTCCAAGTCGGCAATGAGGTCTTTTCTGGACTTGGACTTGATCACCACGTCGTCCGACGTAGGCTTCCATGTTGCGCCCGATCTGGGTGTGCAGACACCGCTGAATAGCCCTTTGGTAGGTGCGCCTGCGTTTTTCAGACCGAAACGGCATTGTGATCAAGCAATACGCTCCAAACGGCGTGATGAAAAGATGTTTTTAAACAGTCTTGTTCCCTCAAGCTAATTTGATGATATCCCGAGTAACAGTCGAGAAAACTGAGTAGGTCGCACCCCGCCGTGGAGTCAACCCCTGATCTATCCTGGGAAGACCAAATGGGTCCTTGGGGCACGCTTTGTTGAGGTCGGTGTAGTCGACGCACATGCGCCATTTACCGTTTTTCTTCCGGACCAGGACTGGGTTGGCCAGCCAGTACGGGTGGTAGACTTCCTTGATGAAGCCGGCTGCGAGGAGCTTGGTGATTTCCTCCCGGATAGCATCCTTGCGGTCTTGAGCGAAGCGCCGCAGCCGTTGCTTGACCGGCTTGGCGTCTGGCTTCACGTGTAGGGCGTGCTCGATCACCTCCCTTGGTACGCCCGGCATGTCGGACGGTTTCCATGCGAAGATATCTTTGTTGGCTTGGAGGAAGGTGACGAGCGCGTCTTCCTATTTGGGGTCGAGTCCGGTCCTGACTAAGGCAGTCTTGGAGGGGTCGGAAGGGTCCAGGGGGATCTTCTTCGTGTCAGAGTCCGCTGAAATTCCCGACTTCGCTGCTTTTTTCGCCGGAACTGGATCTTGATCGACTTCAGATGTAGCGGCTTGCCGGATGCTGTCGCGCCCGACTGTCGCTTCTTGTGTTTGAGCCAGCTCGCAGCTCTCCTTGTCGCAGGTAAGGGCTTGCTTAGCGTCACTGCGGAGGGAGAGGACTCCTGCTGGCCCGGGCATCTTCAGCACATGTACGTGTAGTGCGGTATCGCCATGAATTTGGCGAGGGGCGGGTCGTACCGAGTATATCGCGTGATACGCGGTCTCGAAGTGGCGAACCTCGAAGGAGATGTTTTCTGTACGGAAGTTGTCCCGCGTGCCGAAGGTCACCGGCAAGGTTATTTGCCCGAGTGGGGTTGATGACAAGCGGGGATTATCCATGGAAGGGCGCGGTGCTCGGCCGTAGTTCTGAACGAGGAATTCTCATCTCGTCCAAAGTCTTGGCGAACAGGATGTTGAGCGCACTGCCTCCGTCGATGAGGGTTTTCTTCAGCCTAACATTCTCTGACGACCGGATCCAGGACGAGTGGGTATCGTCCCGGGTGGGAAACCCGATCTGGGTGATCTGCGCGGTTGAAGGTGAATAGCCATCTCTGACCAGCGCAAGTATTGGGGGGTATCCGTTGTGGAGACCGCGTTGATGTCCCGCGCTGATAGCTTCTGCTTGCGCTTGGATTCGTACGCGAGTGGCCCCCCGAAGATGTGGTTGAGTTCGGCTTGGGGATCCTGGAAATCATCAGCCGGACCCGAGTCTGGCTTGTCCTTGTCCTTGTCGGCGCCAGACGATGAAGCTTGCTCGGAGGCGAACTTCTTGAGCATGTGGCAGTCCTTGGCCGCGTGCCGGCCCTTGGGGTGAAAGGGGCAAGGCCCACTCATGACTTTCTGATAGTCGTTATTCCGCTGGGGCCGCGATCGACTGCGCTCCATGTTAGCCACCTCGTTGTCCGACTTCCGCTTGCAACTGCCAGGCTTGTTCTGAGGCGGCTCGTTGTCGGGTTTCGCCCTGTTGTCTTTTTGTCGGGGCTCCTTCTTCTCGTCGAAGGCCTCTGCGACGGCTTCAGCCGAGTCGGCGTATTTGTTGGCCATGTCGAAAAGAGTCCGGACAGTGGATGGTGGCTTCCGAGTGAACTTCGCGATGAGCGGGGCATCTTTTACTCCCTTGCGGAAGGCGGCGATGACGACCTCGTCTTTGATGCTTGGGATTTGATTGCGCTTCTCGGAAAACCTTTTGATGAATTCACGTAGAGACTCGTTCTTTTTCTGATGCAGCTGGTAAAGGTCGTGCTCGGAAGCCGGTCTCTCGTAGGTCCCCTGGAAGTTAGCGATGAACCGCTCCCTGAGTTGTCCCCAGGAACTGATCGACCGCCTTGGGAGGCCTGTCAGCCATGTCCTCGCCGAGTCGGATAACGCGACTGGGAGGTAGTTAGCCATGGCTCTGCTGTCGCCCCCAGCAGCTTGAACTGCTAGGACATAAACGGTGAGCCAGGACTCTGGGTTGGTCTTGCCGTCGTACTTTTCGATTCCGGTAGGCTTAAAGCCGACTGGCCAGCGGACGTCCTGTAGCTCCCGAGTAAAGGCTGGAATGCCTTCATTATCGTGAGGACTTGGGCTTCGGTTTTGGCGGTGTAGCCGCTCGTAGTGGAGACCGAAGCGCTCGTGTTCATCCTCCAGTCGGCGGCGTTCATCCTCTTCGCGTTCTTCATGCCGGGCCCTTAGGGTGTGGCGAAGATCATGTTGTAATCGCAATCGGAGGTCTTGATTGGGTCGGCGGTCGTATTGGTGACGCCGCCGGTTGTCGTAGTTGGTATTGCCGAGTGTTGTTTGGCGGGACTCTTCGTGCTGCCGAGTGGAGCCGGCCGCCCGTCGTCGTGCTGATGCAGATGACTCCGCCGTTGGAGAGCCCGTTCGATGGGTCGGTATGTGAGTGTTGCCTGACTGTTCTTGCTGCTGGCAGGCGGCAGCAGTAATCATCGCCTTGATCTTGGCGATAGTTGGTGTGGCCTGATGATCCGGCCCAAGCTGGAGCGTGTCCAGCAGAGTTGCGACGGCCACGACGTTCTGTTGTGGCGTGACGAAGACATCGTGGTCGCCGACTTTGGTTTGGAGGATCCGCTGCTGGGCGGCTCGCCCAGCCTGTCGAAGCCCGTCATTGCGAGCTTGTCGGTTGGCCTCCTCTTGTTGTTGTAGTCGGCGCGCCTCCTCTTGCTGCTCCTCTTGCAGTCGGCGCACCTCGGAAGGTGGCGTTGAAGCCATGAAGATCTCGCGGGGGAGGAGGAAGCTCGCCAAGGTGGAGTCCGAGTTGATGCTCGAACCACCATCCGACTTAGTGTCGGACTCCGAGTAGTTTATCGGAGTTAGGACGACTCCGACCTCCCTAGATCCAATCTGAAACGGTGCATGACCGTGTCCAAACTGAATCGCTGGAGGTCGGGTCTACTGCGCGGGTTGTAGATGCACAGCGTCGCCGAATCCGTACGGGAGATTGACGATCTCTCCCCCTCTCGGCCTAACCCGCGCTGGCTCAAGGCCTAGCGCGAGTCGGACGCCGAAGGAGAGAGTTGTCCCGATGTCCGGCGATGTGAGGGACTGTCGTAGTAGATCGTCGAAGGAGATGGCGACGTCCCCGGGGCCGACTGGCGCAACGCCAGCTAGCTCCTCAGCTGGCAAGATCGGATCTGCCTCAGCCAAGGAAAGTTTGCCGAGTTGATCGGCGACGAAATCAAGGCTCCCGAAGGTGATGGTGTCTCCATTGGAGAACTTGTCGCCCTTGACTTCGTTGATGGGATCCATCGAATCTGTTGATGAAGAATTCGCCGGGCCCCTACCTGGCGCGCCAACTGTCGATGCTTTGCACCGGCAATAATACTATGGGGCTACTCGGCGACCTGGAATTCGGTGGATTGCAGAGGAACACAGGAGAATTATACTGGTTCAGGCCCTCGATGTGAGGTAATACCCTACGTCCAGTTGAGGTGTTATTCCTCTGAGGTGGTTTTTACGATCAATGATCTGGTCTGCCCTCATGGGGCGCCCTGCCTCCCTTTATATACTAGGGGACAGGGGTACATGGTAAGGATCCCAGTCGGATACGACCAAGGGATTTCCTTCTTAGAGATAGAATCCTATCCGACTAAGGCTATGTTTCCTTATTGTACAAGGCACAGCCTGCCGGGTGCTATCTTATCTCTAATTACATGATCTGGCCCATCCTCTATCCGAGTGGCCCATGTGCTTGTAGTGAGGTACCCGGGGCCCATGGCTCCCACATAAGACATGTGTTATCTCCAGCCCGTCGAACTTGTTCTCCATCTTGCTAACCTCCTGACAGTATGCCGCCATGGTGTTGTCAAGACATGTCCAGTCATTCATGACTTGGTTTACCATGAGTTGGGAGTCTCCACGCACAACCAGTCGACAAATGCCGAGTGATATAGTGATGCGGAGCCCGTGGATAAGTGCCTCGTACTCGGCGACATTGTGGGAAGCCGGGAAGTAGATTTGTAGAAGTACTTGAGTTTTTCGCTAGTGGGGGACGTCAGTACGACGCTAGCCCCGGCACCGCCGATCCGTAGAGAACCGTCGAAGTACATTGTCCAGTACTCTAGCTTCGCTGTTGATGTAGGCATTTGAACTTCTATCCACTCAGCCACGAAGTCGGCTAGAGCTTGTGATTTGATTGTTGTCCGCGGCTGAAAGGTGATGTCGAACACCATCAACTCGAGCACCCATTTAGCGATTCGGCCGGTAGCCTCGTGGTTATGAAGGACGTCCCCGAGTGGATATGATGTGACCACCATGACTTGATGTGCTTAGAAATAGTGCACTAGCTTTCGGACAGTGATGAGTAGGCCATAGAGCAGCTTCTGGACCTGCAGATATCTCGTCTTCGAGTCGGCAAGCACCTCGCTGACAAAGTAGACTGGCCGTTGAACTTTTTGGATGTAACCCTGTTCAGATCGCTCAACCACCAACACCGTGCTGACTACCTGAGTAGTTGCCGCCATATATAGCAGTAGCGGTTCTTGGGGCATCGGTGACGCCAATACGGGGGGTGATGTGAGAAATTGCTTGAAGTCTTCAAAGGCTTGCTGGGCTTCAGGAGTCCATTGGAAATTGTCTGCTTTCTTCAGTAACTTGAAAAAGGGCATGCCCCGTTCGCCCAGTCGGGAAATAAATCGGCTGAGTGCCACCATGCAGCCTGTCAGCTTCTGGACGTCCTTCTGGTTAGTTAGGGGTGCCATGTTCATGATTGCATTGACTTTCTCAGGGTTGGCCTCGATGCCACGATGCGAGACGATGAAGCCGAGTAACTTGCCGAATGGCACACCAAAGGCGCACTTTTCTGGATTCAACTTCATCTTGAATCTTCGAAGATTTTGGAAGGTTTCTTCCAGATCAGCGATGAGGTCTTCTTTGGATTTGGTCTTGATCACCATGTCATCAACGTAGACTTCCACATTGCGCCCGATCTAAGTGTGCAGACATCGCTGAATTGCGCGTTGATACTTTGCTCCAGCGTTTTTCAAGCCGAACGGCATAGTGATGTAGCAGTACGCTCCAAATGGCATGATGAAAGACGTTTTTAAGTAGTCCTCCTCCTTTAGGCTGATTTGATGGTATCCTGAGTAGCAGTCGAGAAAGCTGAGAAGTTTGCACCCTGCAGTTGAATCCACCACCTGGTCTATTCTTTGTAAACCAAATGGATCTTTGGGGCACGCCTTGTTGAGATCGGTGTAGTCGACGCACATGCGCCATTTACCGTTTTTCTTCCGGACCAGAACTGGGTTTGCCAGCCAATCCGGGTGATAGACCTCTTTGATGAACCCGGCTGCGAGAAGCTTGGTTATCTCCTTCCGAATACCATCTTTATGGTCTTGAGCGAAGCGCCACAGCCATTGCTTGATTGGCTTGGTGTCTGTCTTCACGTTGAGGGCGTGCTCGATCACCTCCCTTGGTACGCCCAGCATGTCGGACGGTTTCCACGCAAAGATATCCTTGTTTGCTTGGAGGAAGGTGACGAGCGCGTCTTCCTATTTGGGGTTGAGTCCGGTCCTGACTAGAGCAGTCTTGGAGGGGTCGGAAGGGTCCAAGGGGATATTCTTCGTGTCAGAGTCCGCTAAAATTCCCGACTTCGCTGCTTTTTTGGCCGAAACTGGGTCTTCCTCGACTTTGGTTGTGATGGCTTGCCGAATACTGTTGTGCCCGACTGCCGCCTCTTGTGATTGAGCCAATTCGCAACTCTCCTTGTCACAGGTGGAGGCTTGCTTGACGTCGCTCTAGAGGGAGAGGACTCCTGCTAGCCCTGGCATCTTGAGCACCATGTATATATAGTGCGGTACTGCCATGAATTTGGCGAGCGCCGGTCGTCTGAGTATCACGTGGTACGCAGTCTCGAAGTCAGCAACCTCGAAGCAGATGTTTTCTGTGTGGAAGTTATCCCATGTGCCGAAGGTTACTGGCAAGGTAATCTGCCCGAGTGGTGTTGAAGACAGGCCGGGAATTATCCCGTGGAAGGGTGCCGTACTCGGTTGCAGATCTGAATGAGGAATCTTCATCTCATCTAGGGTCTTGGCAAAGGGCATGTTGAGTGCGCTACCTCTGTCTATGAGAACCTTCTTCAACTTGATGTTCTTCATGACCGGGTCCAAGACGAGTGGGTAGCATCCTAGGTGTGAAACCTAATCTGGGTGATTTGCACGGGTGAACATGATGGACGTCTCTGACCAGCGCAAGTATTGGGGGCGTCTGCTGTAGAGATTGAGTTGACGTCGCGCGCTGTAAGCTTCTGCTTCCGCTTGGACTTGTAGGCAGACGGCCCTTCGAAGATGTGGTTGAGCTCAGCTTGGGGATCTTGAAAATCGTTAGCCGAGCCTTGATCTGGCTTGTCTTTGTCCTTGTCGGCGCCAGATGATGAAGCCTGCTCGGAAGCAAACTTCTTGAGCATGAAGTAGTCTTTGGCCGCGTGCTTGCCTTTGGGGTGGAAGGGGCAAGGCCCATTCATGACTTTCTGGTAGTCGTTGTTGCATTGGGGCCACGACCGAGTTCGCTCCATGTTGGCCACCTCATTGTCTGACATCCACTTGTGGCTGCCGGTCTTCTTTTGTGATGGCTCATTGTCGACTTTCGCCTTTTGGTCTTTCTGTCGGGACTCCTTCTTCTCATCGAGGGCCTCTGCGACCGCTTCAGCCGAGTTAGCGTATTTGTACACCATGTCAAAGAGAGCCCGGACGGAAGATGGTGGCTTCCGAGTGAACTTCATGATGAACAGGGCGTCCTTTACTCCCTTGCGGACGGCGGTGATGACGGCCTTGTCTCTGATCATTGGGATCTGGTTGCGCTTCTCGGAGAACCTCTTGATAAATTCGCGTAGAGACTCATTCTTCTTCTGGTGTAGTTGATATAGATCGTGCTCAGAAGATGGCCTCTCGTAGGTTCCCTGAAAGTTAGCGATGAACCACTCCCTGAGTTCTCCCCAGGAACCGATCGACCGCCTCGGGAGCCCTGTTAGCCATGTCCTCGCCGAGTCGGCTAATGCGACTGTGAGGTAGTTAGCCATGGCTTTGTGGTCACCCCCAGCAGCTCGTATTGCCAGGGTGTATACGGTGAGCCTGGACTCGGGGTTGGTTTTGCTGTCGTATTTCTCGATCCCCGTAGGCTTGCAGCCCAATGGCCAGTCGGCGTCCTGTAGATCATGGGTGAAAGCTGGAATGCCTTCGTCTTCGTGAGGGCTCCGGCTTCGACCACGGCGGTTAAACTGCTCGTGGTGAAGACCGAAACGCTCATTCTCGTCCTCTAGTCGGCAGTGCTCTTCTTCTTCGTGTTGGCAGCGCTGGGCATTGATGTCATGTCGGAGGTCGCGTTGTAGACAAACTTGGAGGTCTTGGTTGGGCCGGCGATCGTACTGCTGACGCCGCCGATTGTTGTTATTGGTGTTGCCGAGTGATGTTTGCCGCGACTCTTTGTGTAGCTGAGTTGAGCCAGCCCCCCAACATCATGCTAATGTAGATGAACCTACTGCCGGAGAACCCGACCAGTTGGTCGGTATAATTGTGTCGCCCGATTGTTGTTGCTACTGACAGGCAGCCACTGTGATCATCGCCTTGATCTTGGCGATAGTCGGGGTGGCCTGGTGATCAGGCCTGAGCTGGAGCGTGTCCAACAGGGTTGCGGCGGCCACGACGTTCTGTTGTGGCATGACGAAGACGTCGTGGTCGCCGACTTTGGTCTGGAGGATCTGTTGCTGAGCGGTTCGTCTAGCCTTGCGTAGCCCGTCGTTACGAGCCTCGCGATCGGCCTCCTCCTGTTGCCATAGTCGGCGTGGCTCCTCTTGCTGCTCCTCTTGTAGTCGGCGCACCTCTGGTGGAGGGGTTGAAGCCATGAAGATCTCGCGGGGGATAAGGAGACTCACTAGACTGGTATCCGAACTAGCGTCCGAACTGTTGTCCGACTTGGAGTCGGAATCCGAGTAGTTAATCGGAGTGAGAACGACTCCAACCTCCTTGGATCCAATCTGAAGCGGCTCTGAGCCGTGTCCAAACTGAACCGTGGGGGATCGGGTCTGCCGCATAAGGTGTAGATTTGCGGTGCTGCTGAATCTGTGCGAGAGATTGACGATCTCTCCCCTTCCTGGCCCAACCCGGGCTGGCTCAAGGCCTAGCACAAGTCAGACGCCGAAGGAGAGAGTTGTCCCAAAGCTCGGCGAAGTAGAAGATTACTGCATTCGATTGATAATAGTTGGCGCAGTGTCTCATGAGCCGACTAGCGCGGAGTCGGCTGGTTCCTCGGCCGGTTGGATTGGATTTGCGTCGGCCAAGGTAAGATTGCCGATCTGGTCGGTGATGAAGTCGAGGCTTCCAAAGGTTATTGTGTCTCCAGGGGAGAATTTGTCGCCGTCGACTCCGGAAGTAGGATCCATCGAGATTGTTGGTGTAGATCTCACCGATGCCCCTACCTGGCACGCCAACTGTCGATGTTTTACACTAGCAATATGAATATGGGGCTACTTGGTGGATTGCAAAGGAACACAGGGAGATTTTATACTGGTTCCGACCCTCAATGTGAGGTAATACCCTATGTCCAGTTGTGGTGGTATTCCTTTGAGGATTTGTGTCTATCAATGATCTTCTGCCCTCAGGGGGCGCCTTGCCTCCCCTTATATACCGGGGGATAGGGATAGAAGGTAGGAGTCCCAGCTGGATACGGCCAAGGGATTTCCTTCATAGAGATACATCTTACCTGACTAGGACTGTATATTGCTTTCTGTACAAGGCAAAGTCTGCCGGGTGCTACTATATCTCTAATTACAAGTCTTGGCCCATCCTCTATCTGAGTGGCCCATATGCTTGTGATGAGGTACCCGGGGCCCATGGCCTCCATAGAGGGGAGGAACGCTTTGGCACCATACACAAGGAAGAAAGGCGCTCCCCGGTGGCACGGCTAGGCATGGTCCTATTGGCCAACAGCATGGCCACCAATTCGTCAATCCAACCAGTCCCATGTTTCCTGAGCTCATTGTATGTTCTAGTCTTGAGCCCCTTTAAGATTTTGGCATTAGCTCGCTCCACCTGCCCATTACTCTTCGGATGAGCGAAGGACACGAAGCTGAGCTTGATCTCGATGTCTTCACAGTAGTCCCCAAAGAGGTCGCTAGTGAACTGCGCACCATTGTCGGTGATGATCCTGTTGGGGATGCCGAATCGATTGGTGATGCCGCGTATGAACTTCAGGGCTGAGTGCTTGTTGATTTTGATGACTAGGAACGCCTCTGGCCATTTGGTGAACTTGTCAATGGCGATGTAGAGGTACTCGTAGCCCCCAAAAGCTCGGAGGAACGGACCCAAGATGTCCAGTCCCCAGATGGTGAAAGGCCAAGAGAGGGGGACAATTTGGAGAGCCTGAGCAGGCAGGTGAACCTGCTTTGTGTGGAACTTGCACTCCTTGCTGCAACGAACCAGCTCGGAAGCAACCTGGAGGGCTATCGGCTAGTAGAAGCCCTGCCGAAAGGCTTTCCAACCAGCGTGCGGAATGATGCATGGCTACCACACTCGCCCTCGTGGATATCAGCGAGGCGGTCGCTGCCTTCTTCCCACACAATGCACTTTAGGAGGACATCGTTCGAGCCGGGTCGGTAGAGCTCCCTATCCACCAAAATGTAGCGCTTCGACTGATGTGCAATCCTCTCTACCACGGCGTTGTCACCGGGAAGGTAATTTTCTTTCAGGGATCCTCGGATCTCATCAATCCACGAGGGCTCCTAAGAACTCCTAGCAAGTGCAGTGCGCTCGTCGGACAGCGGCCCCTTGACGAGTTCCCCCACTGAAGAGGTCGCCTCACCTGGACACAAGGCTTCCTCTTCATCTTGCTAGGCAACTGAGATGGATGGCCGATTGAGCCTTTCTTCAATGCTTCCAGCCTAGACTGGCGCATGAGCTGATGCCAGCCATGTGAGCTCGTCAGCGAGCATGTTGTCACGGTGGGGCATGTGGTGTAGCTCCAAGCCATCGAAGTGCCGCTCCACACTTCTGACTTCATCCACAAACGCTGCCATTTGTGGATCTGTGCACCGGTACTCCTTCGCGACCTGATTGACCACTAGCTGGGAGTCACCCCTAACGAGTAGGCAGTGTACCCTGAGGTCCGTTGCAACTCGGAACCCAGTGAGCAGGGCTTCGTATTCTGCCATGGTTTTGGTAGTGCGGAAGTGAAGTTGAACGACGTGCCGAAGTACTTCACAGGTGGGAGAGGTAAGCACCACTCCAGCCCCCGCGCCCTAGAGCGTGAGGGAACTATCAAAATTCATTACCCGGTGCTTGGTCCTTTGCCCACGCTCCCCATCGCCGGGTTCATAGACAAGTTCTCTTCATCGAGTTTAGGCACCAAAGTCCACTCGACCACGAAATTGGCCAAGGCTTGCCTCTAATAGCGTGACTTCCCACAAAGTGCAAGCCAAACTCCGTGAGCTCAATCGCCCACTTGACGACGTGCCTGGTGCCCTCTCGGTTGCGAAGGATCTAGTCTAGGGGGTATGAGGTTACCACCAAGACCTTGTGTACCAAGAAGTAGTGGTGAAGTTTCCTCGACGCAATCAGCACCGCGTACAAAATCTTCTAGGCCTACAGGTATCAAGTCTTAGTGTCCTGCAAGACCTTGCTGATGAAGTAGACAGGGCATTGTGTATTGTGGTCTTGCCAGGCCTTGAGCTCTCCTACCTATTCATGGCCGGCTGGAGCTGAGGCCTAGCCAACTACTCAGGAATGGGTGCCACCTGTTGCTCAAGCGCCGGGTTCCCAAGCTCACCCTTCGGGCAGGACTATGGCCCCGAGTGCACCAGGAGCTTGGACCCGGCGCTACGTGCAACTTCCTCAAAGTCGTGTTCCACCACCAACGTTGCACTCACAACTTGTTGCATGGCAACGATGTATAGGAATAGCGGCTCATCTTTGTAGATTTGTGGAAAGGAGCTTGACTTGTGTGGAAACCCTAGGTTGGGGGCGGAGAGCATGAGAGCTTCACGCGTGGATCTGGGAGGCAAAAAGATTTGGCAATTTTGGGAAGGAAGGGGAATCTTTTCTCTCTCCCCGTTACTTAAAGGGCTGCGCCGGGTGGTTGGCTTGGGCCAGCTTGCTCAGCAGGGGGCTACAAAATATGAGTTCCTAAATTGCATGTCTATTGGGCCGATAGATAGTTTTGTTCAAATCATAACTTGGGTGCTATTTTAGAGGAATCGATTAAAATAATCAGATATGCTTCAAGCTGAGCCTATTTGTTGGACACATGTGTTCAGATATCTGTGTTATTTAATAGGTATTGAGGATATATCCTTATAAGGATCAATAGCTAATCTCCATTAAAATTGGAGATGCGGGTATCTCTGAAGAACACCTAACCACACATTGGGTTAAATCCATAGTAGTACTAGGCTTACATGATTAGCCAAATTGCATGGAGCAAAATTTTTTTCCAGTTGATATGATGCTGAAGAATCCAATTTCTAAGGAATATATCACTTGGGAAAGACTTAAAGGTCAAAGATCTTACACTTTATGTTTAATTGTTTGTCAATAAGCACAAAATAGGGGGCTACACCTAATAGGTGCGTCTATTTGGTGCACACTATTCAAAGTTTTCCATGAAGCCCTTCATAGCCTCGTTGCCAGCTGACAGGAAGCAGGACTTGGGAGAAGAAGCACTCAGACAAAGAGTACTCAAGAGCAATGCACTCAAGAAATCTTCACCATGGAGGATGAGCACTCGGCGTCAACTGTGACTCAAATATGAAGGTCTCAGGGGCTACTGTGAAGGCCATGGGCCCTAGGTATCTCAAGGAAGGCAAATACGGCCACTCGGACAAAGGGTGGGCCAGCTCATACAATTAGGGGTAGAGTAGTACTCGTCTAAATGTAACCTTACACGACAAAGAAAGGGATATAATCCTAGCTGTACTCTCTATGTACTAATAAGAAAAACCATCCGATTGGGATTCGTACCTTGTAACCTTGCCTCCTCGGTATATAAGGAGAGGCAAGGAGCCCCCTAGGATAGAATAGAACAACACACAACCAATCTCGCCATAGAAATCTCGAAGGCAATACACAACAGCTGGAAGTAGGGTATTACCTCACCTTGAGGGACTAAACCAGGATAAATCTCTTGTGTCCCTTCGCATCTATCAAGTTTAGATCCGACGAATAGCCCTATAATCAATACAACCAATATAAAACATCTACAACTCTGGACCCTTCCAACCCTACCAAGATGGTGCTTGTTGGGACCGGACTCGACCCCAAATAGGAAGACGAGCTCGTCACCTTCCTCCAGGCGAACAGGGATATATTTAATTGGAAACCTTCTAACATGCCTGATGTACCAAGGGAGGTGATCGGGCATATTCCCTCAACGTCAAGCTGGACACCAAACCTGTCAAGCAATGACTACGGCGCTTCACACAAGACCACAAAGATGCTATCCGCTAGGAGATTACCATGCTCCTAGCAGCCGGGTTCATCAAGGAGGTCTACCACCCAAATTGGTTGGCAAATCCAATCTTGGTCCGGAAGAAGAACGGTAAATGGCGTATGTGCATCGACTACTCCGACTTAAACAAAGCGTGTCTCAAAGATCCATTTGGTCTATCCAGGATAGATCAGGTGGTCGATTCTACTACGGGATATGAATTACTCAGCTGTCTCGACTGCTACTTGGGATACCATCAGATTAGCCTAAAGGAGGAGGATGCCATGTCGTAAAATTCATTAAATATTTAAATTTTGTGAAAATGCATTTTAGAATTTATTAAAAATGGCAAAGAGTGAATTAGTAAAAATCTATGGAAAATTTCCAAAAAAATAGGCCTAGATAAAATTTTATTAAATACTTTGCTTAATCCTTTAGCTCTTGGAATTTTCTTGGAATTAATTGAGCAAGGGAAGTATTTTCAATTAATGAAAGAGCATTTCACCATTTATTTAAATCAAGAAATCCTTTTAAAATCCTCTCGGAGCCAGTGGGCCAAATCCGGCCCACTACTCCCTCTCTCCCGTGCAGCTTGCTTGGCCTCGCCCTGCTCTTGCTCGTGCTGCGGCCCATCAGCCCACCTCGCCCAAGCGGTCACAGGCCAGCTTGCTAGCCCATCTCCTTGCACCCGCTCTTGCTGAAAGGTGGGGCCAACCTGTCATCTTCATCTCCGAGCTCGGGACAGAATCTAGCTCCGCCCCAACTCATGAGCCGCTGTGAAATCCACTCCAATCCACCCGCCTCTCACTCAGTTTCACTAAATTAGTAAAGAGGAAATCTTCCCCTTATCCTCCTCTACCAAATTACCAAGAAACCGGACCGAATCCGTGGAGTTTGAACACGGATTTGAGCTCAGGTTAGCGCCATCGTTACCCTATATGCACTGCCACAATCTTGCCGTATCCGGAGCAGATTCTTCCTCCCCGAGCTATAAATAGCCAGCTCAAGACCCCGACCGTGCCGCACCACTTTTAGCCGTTGTCCACGAGATCCTAGCACCACAGCCGCATCGCTGAAGTCCAGTTGCCGCTCCCTACTGTTCCAGCCACTGCCAGCGTTCGCCATCACTACTGTTGAAACACTGGGAAGACGAGATCTCTGGTGCCACTTCTCCACCACTGAGGACCCCCAGAACACAGCCGTCACTGACAACCCGAAGACCTCCGCTGCTTAGAGCTCAACGCCGACTGTTTCCCATTGCCTTTCGAAGTCATTCTCGTTTCAGTGAGCACCGCCGCGATCCCCTCTATCCCCTTGTGCCCGCCACCAGCACGGCCATGCCGTGGATCACCGGTGACCATCGGTTCCCAAGCTGCCTCGCCGCCAGCCTGCCTCCATGTCCACTGTGTCAACACCACGTTGCCCTTCCATCCGCTGTCTCCACAGCGTCGACGCCACGTGGTTTCCCCGGGTGTGGATCTGATCGGTTTGATCTCGATCGTCGGATCTAAAGCCCGATCAATCCCAACCATCCGTTTAGGGTGATTCAACTTGTAAAATTCTTTAAAAATCAATATATAGCTATTAAATATAAGATCTTGTCCTCTTGATGTGTTCTTATGTACTGGTTTTGCCATTTTTGTTTATTGCCTTTAGCCGCTGATGTTTTGGAATACGCAGGATTTTATGAGGAGAGTTCCGAGTGTCGATGCTTTATATTAGCAATATTGATGGTAGGGCTACTCCACGGACCAAAACTCGATGGACTTCGAAAAACAAGATGATTTATACTGGTTCAAGCCCTCGAGGTGAGGTAATACCCTACTTCTAGTTGTGGTGTATTGCTTTCATTGTAAGGATTGATCTGTGGTGATTCTGCCCTAGGGGGCTTATTGCCTCTCCTTATATGGTCTGGGGCAAACCGGTTTGTCCATCCCGATCTCTTCCCATTCCCATTCTGGAACCTTGAACGGTTGTAGCTACCCTGCTAACCTTTGGTGTTCTGCCTTCACATGCTGGCATACATCGCAGAGTGCCACGAATTCTGCTATTTCTCTTCTCATGCTGGCCCATCAAAACATTGTTTTGAGTTCTTGGTACATTTTGGTATTCCTGAGTTAATTTAGTATTGCGTCTCTTGAGCTTCCCGGAGTATCAGATCCTTGAGTTCCTTATTTTCTGGAACACATAACCGTTCTCCCATCCAGACAGTTCCGTGTTCGCCTTTAGTAAAACCCTAGGCCTTCCCAACTCTCATGTTCTTCTTGAGTTCTTTCATTTCTAGGTCGTTCTCTTGTGCTTCACGAACTTGGTCAAAAAGTGTGGGTTGAGCCTCTAGGGCTGCCACGGATCCTGGTGTGACAATGCCCAGATTCAGATGTTTGAAGTCTTGTCAAATCTCGCTGCACATTGTCTCTACCCAAGCGGTGTTGCAATAACCCTTCCTGCTTAGGGCATCTGCCACTACATTGGCCTTGCCTGGGTGATAGTGTATTCTCACATCGTAATCCTTAATCAATTCCAGCCACTTTCTTTGATGGAGGTTTAAATCTGGCTAAGTTGTGGAGGCCATGGGCCCTGGGTACCTCATCACAAGCATATGGGCCACTTGGATAGAGGATAGGCCAAGACTTGTAATTAGAGATATAGTAGCACCCGGTAGACTTTACCTTATACAAAAAGGAATATATAGTCCTAGTCGGGTAAGATGTATCTCAAAGAAGGAAATCCCTTGGCCGTATCCGGCTGGAACTCCTACCTTGTACCCCTATCCCCCGGTATATAAGGGGAGGCAGGGCGCCCCCTAAGGGCAGAAGGAGGAGGACTGCTTAAAAACATCTTTCATCACGCCGTTTGGAGCGTACTGCTACATCACTATGCCATTCGATATGAAAAATGCTGAAACAACGTATCAACGCGCAATTCAGCGATGTCTGCACACTCAGATCAGGTGCAACGTGGAAGCCTATGTCGATGACGTGGTAATCAAGACCAAATCCAAAGAAGACCTCATCTCTAATCTAGAAGAAACCTTCCAAAATCTTCGAAGATTCAAGATGAAGTTGAATCCGGAAAAGTGCGCCTTCGGTGTGCCATCCGGCAAGTTACTCGGCTTCATCGTCTCGCATCGTGGCATCGAGGCCAACCTGGAGAAAGTCAATGCAATTATGAACATGGCTCCCCCGACTAACCAAAAGGACGTTCAGAAGCTGACAGGCTGCATGGCGGCAGTCAGCCGGTTTATTTCCGGACTGGGCAAACGGGGCATGCCCTTTTTCAAGTTACTGAAAAAAGCAGACAATTTCCAATGGACTCACGAAGCCCAGCAAGCCTTCGAAGACTTCAAGCAATTTCTCACATCACCCCCCGTGTTGGCGTCACCCATGCCCCAAGAACCACTACTGCTATATCTGGCGGCAACTACTCAGGTAGTCATCACGGTGTTGGAGGTTGAGCGATTTGAACAAGGTCACATCTAAAAAGTTCAACGGCCAGTCTACTTTGTCAGCGAGGTCCTTGCCAACTCAAAAACAAGATATCCGCAGGTCCAAAAGCTGCTCTATGGCCTACTCATCACTGTCCGGAAGCTGGTGCACTATTTCCAAGCACATCAAGTCACGATGGTCACATCGTTTCCACTCAGGGATGTCCTGCATAACCGCAAGGCCACCGGCTGAATCACTAAATGGGCGCTCGAGTTGATGGTGTTCGACATCACCTTTTAGCCGCGGACAGAAATCAAATCACAAGCTCTAGCTGACTTCGTGGCCGAGT
This sequence comes from Oryza meyeriana var. granulata, assembly GCA_003991445.1. Lineage (NCBI taxonomy): Eukaryota > Viridiplantae > Streptophyta > Magnoliopsida > Poales > Poaceae > Oryza > Oryza meyeriana. Next base: position 13,587 of record RYFJ01003471.1, on the reverse strand, counting down.
GGACAGAAGTTCAAATGCCTACATCAACAGCGAAGCTAGAGTACTGGACAATGTACTTCGACCGTTCTCTACGGATCGGCTGCGCCGAGGCTGGCATCATACTGACGTCCCCCACCAGCAAAAAACTCAAGTACATTCTACAAATCCACTTCTCGGCTTCCCACAATGTCACCAAGTATGAGGCACTTATCCACGAGCTCTGCATCACTATATCACTCGGCATTGGTCGACTGGTTGTGCGTGGAGACTCCCAACTCGTGGTAAACCAAGTCATGAAAGACTCGACATGTCTTGATGACACCATGGTGGCATACTGTCAGGAGGTCCGCAGGATGAAGAACAAGTTCGATGAGCTGGAGATAACACATGTCCTACGACAATACAATGATGCTGCAGACGAGCTAGCAAACATGGGATCCAAGCGAGAAGCAGTCCCGACAGGGATTTTTGTCGAGCAACTCATGGAGCCGTCAGTCAAGAAGAAACCAGTGCCAGAGCAGTCGGGAGGCGAACCTACCTCGGCAACAGACGAGGTGCTGCACATATGTCAAGATTGGCGGACTCCTGTTGTTAACGCCAAAATTTGGTACGGATCTTTATTGGATTCGGTTAAGGAAAAATCACGGTTAACTGGCGGGAACTAAATCCAGAAGAAGCCGAATTCAAGAAGGAATCGTGAAGAGCACGGAGAGGTAGTTAGTATCTTATCTATAAATTAGGTAGAGATAATAATTTTTAGGAAACCTGATCTCGTGCCCGATTAGGGCCTGTTAATTCTCCTTTTATAGTTAGGAAACTCCTGTTTCATCCGATCAGGACTGTATCAACTCAGGGTATAAATACGTATGCCTGGGGACCATGTAAAGAATTGGACGAGATCAATACAACTTCGGCGCATCGCCACCCTTTTCGACGGGTTCTTGCTTCTCAAGCCGGGCTGCATCGGGTAGGTCTGAACTCCTGCGAGAGGGTAAGACTCATCACCCCTTACCATGGTATATCTATTCTGTCTACGGCTGCATCAGTTAAGTTTGATCTCTTAGTCCGAATAGATATATCACATCATGCGTGCATAGATTTATCGGCTTACTTGGTGTAATTTATCATCAGTTTGTGCTGCATCGGTTAGGTCCGACCTACTAAACTGCTAGCGATAAATTATTCCTGCTAGGTCGATAGATTTTATGCAAGCGTCTTATCGGGATGTATAGCCAATAAGTTATTCTATTTTACATCACGATTGCATTAGATCTATCGGCTCATCAAGGTTCTTTTATTGTTATTAATCTGTGCTGCATCAGTTAAGTTTGAACTACTAGATTAATAACGATAAATTTATCCTTGTTAAGCCGATGGATGTTTATGCAATGTTCTATCAAAGTGCCTAGCTGGTAGGTTATTTTTTATCAATTAAAGCCGATTGCATTGTTCAACACGTTTTTTGGCACGCTACACCGTCATTGGCTTTCCAGCCGATACACGTTATTTCAGCAATTGGCTAGTTATTTATCTCACCATATTATCATCAACTTATCGCAGTTATCTTTTTATGCCATCATCGGCTTCAAGTCGATGTATAAGTTCTACAGTTCACATTGGCAATCAGCCAATGAAATGAGTCCAAATCGGCTTCTAGCCGTTTGGCTCACCGATCTAATATTTTCTATCTCCTTGTCAATTGCAGGGTCAAATTGACTGGCATCCCTACGAACCTTGAATTTTGGGACCTGCACTGGAGTGAAGCAAATCTCCCAGGCCTTCGCGTGTCTTAAGGCGTCGAACCAGATCATCGGCTCGTTCTCGACGCTGATCGATGATTTTCGGTGTCAACACGTTTTTGGCACACCTGGTGGGACACGGAATTTCGACATGTCTGGAAAAGAGATCAAGATAGACAACGTGATTTCGGTCAGCATGGAGGATCTAACAGAAGAGCAGAGACAGCAAGTCGAGCAAAATACGGCCAATTTTCAAAAACTCTGCTTGGAATCTTTCGGCATGACGCGACAAGGGCCGATTCAAAAATCGCAATTTCCAAAACCAGTTTTGGTAGGAGAATCGAGCCGTACACCACCTGAGAGTCCACCGATAAAACCCTTACAGGAGATGGTGAATGAAGCAGTACATCACGCGCTCATCAATCAATCCGGGATCTTGGTGAACACGCTCCATAACCTCATCAAGAAGGCAGTGGATGGATCGATTGCTCAAGAGCCTGCTCGAGGTCCTGTCTATCTCCCACCAAAGATGGAGCCAAATCAAGTTACTTATGGCCCTAGAAAAGATATACCGGAAAATTTATTTTCATAGAATCAGGCTGGGGGGCAACAAGATATTCCTGCGGGATACCATCAAACGGCTTATTATGGGGGATATCAGCAGAATTACCCAGGAGGTATTGCCGATTCAGGTAATTACCAGAGAGAATATCCCAGGCAGAATCGGCTACAAACTCCGCTATACAATATCAGCAGGAAATCCCAAGGGAAGAAGACTTATCGGCAAGGGTTGTAGAAATAGTAAGAGAACAGTTTGGGATAAAACCGAAGCAGCAAACATTTATGTATCGGCATCCGTATCCTAAATGGTTTGACAGGGTTCCATTACCACACCGTTACAGAGTCCCAGATTTTTCTAAGTTCTCAGGGTAGGACAGCATATCTACAGTAGAGCATATTAGCCGATTCTTGGCACAGTGTGGAGAGGCATCAGCTAAGGAGGCTCTGAGGGTTAGATTTTTCCCTTTGTCATTGTCTGGATCGGCTTTTATAGGGTTCTCCTCATTACCACCGAATTCAGTTCGGGGGTGGGCCGATCTAGAAAAACAATTTCACAAATACTTCTTCGCTGGGATCCATGAGATGAGGCCGACAGATTTAACATCGGTTAGGCAAAGGCCAGACGAAACGGTACCGGAATATGTCCAGCGGTTTCAGGACGTTAGAAACCGATGTTACAGTTTGAATCTGAGTGACGGGCATTTAACCGATTTGGCTTTCTTGGGTCTCTTAGCACCAATTAAAGAGAGGTTTTCATCACAAGAGTTCGAAAGTCTGGCGCACCTGGTACAGAAGGTATCGGCCAATGAAAGCCGATTTCAAGAGGCAAAAAAGGATAAATTTCAGAGAAGGGTTGCTCAAGTGCAGGTTTATTCATCAGACTCAGATGATGAAGGATCCAATACTGAAGTTGGATTGGCGGAGTGGGCTAGAAATAAGAGATCAGTATCATGCCCGTGGGTGAAGGATATCGGCAAGGAGGAACGATATCATTTTGACATCAATAAAGCTGATAAAATCTTCGATCTACTATTATAGGAGAAACATATACAACTTCCGCCAAATCATGTAATTCCGTCGGCCGAAGAACTAAAGAAGAAGAGATATTGCAAGTGGCATAACACGATATCGCACCATACCAATGAGTGCAAAGTTTTTCGGCAACAGATTCAATCGGCTGTAGAACAGGGAAGGATCAAGTTTGAGGATAAAAAGCCGATGAAAATTAATGGGCATCCATTCCCTGTGAACATGGTTTATGTGGGATCATCGATGAATCAAGCCGATGAAGGAAGATATCGGGAATTTAGAAGATCTAGAATTACTTTATCGCAACTGGTAGATAAATATTCAAGGCGCGAAGAGGAACATCGGGCTTCGTCGTACGAAGAGAGATATAATCCACATTGGGATTGCCCGTTCTTTCAATTTTGCTGGGAATGAGGGATAAGATTGCCATCGATCAGAGATTGTCCTGAATGTAGTGTTATAAGATCTCAAGATTCTGAGCATGAAGGATTTTCACGAGATTGGCCGCTTGAGAAACGAGGATCGGTACACAGCCGATTAGGGCCGATCCATAAAGACTCCTTTGAAGAAAATGATGAGGGAATGCATGAAGAACAGCAAATCCAAAATCCTCAGTGGTGTCCTAGTGGAATATTTACGAAGAATCAGAAAAGAAGAGCACAGCGGCTACGGCACCGGGAGCAACAGGAAGAACAAAGGCGAGACCACAAAGAAGCCGATCATCGTCACAAGAGGGCTAAACGGGTATGGCGCATGAAGAAAAGTGACGATGAGGTTGATACATCGGCTCCGGTAAACATGGTTTTCTTTTTGCCTCAAGAATATAAAGCACTTTCATCTGAGGAGGAGGACGATGAAGAGGTTTTTGCTCAGTTAACGCTGCAACCCAATCAGGCTATATTTGATAAGCCTGAAGAATCAAAGCATTGGCATTTGAAGCCATTATATATCAAGCATTATGTGAATGGGAAGCCGATGGCAAAGATGCTAGTTGATGGGGGGGGGGGGGCAACTGTTAATCTAATGCCGTATGTCACATATCGGAAGCTGGGGAAAATCGCCGAAGATTTGATCAAGACAAATATGGTGTTAAAAGATTTCGGCGGAAATCCATCGGAGACGAAAGGCGTGTTGAACGTGGAATTAACAGTGGGGAACAAGACATTGCCTACCACGTTTTTTGTTATCGATGGAAAAGGATCATATAGTTTACTCCTTGGCTGGGATTGGATTCATGCAAACTGTTGCGTGCCCTCGACGATGCATCAGTGTCTGATACAATGGCAGGGAGATCAAGTTGAGGTAATTCCAGCGGATCAATCGACCAACATCGCAATGACTGATTTGCCGATCTGGGAAGCTGATGGTATCGATTGTTTGTCTAGAAAAGTATGGGAAGGGGATTATCTTAAAATCACCAGTCGGGAGATACAGCCGATTCGGCAAGTCGGCTCAGAATTGTTACTCTGATGGGCACTATTGAAGATTTCGAGGGGAAGTTGGGACAAGGATTTACGTCGGCCGATGATTTGGAAGAAATTGATATAAGACCAGGAGATAGGCCAAGGCCGACGTACATAAGTAAGAAGTCGTGTCCCGAATTCCGAGAAGAATTGATAAAATTGTTGAAGGAGTACCGGGATTGTTTTGCTTGGGAATATCATGAAATGCCAGGATTAAGCCGATCAATTATTGAACATCGGCTTCCTATTAAACCAGGATATCGGCCGTGTAAACAGGCTCCAAGGAGGTTTAAAGCGGAGTTGTATGAGCCAATCAAAGCAGAAACCACAAGGTTATATGATGCAAAGTTTATAAGGCCATGCCGATATGCTGAATGGGTTTCTAATATCGTCCCGGTGGAAAAGAAAAATGGAAAATTGAGAATATGTATCGATTTCCGGGATTTGAATAAAGCTACCCCTAAGGATGAGTACCCAATGCCGATAGCAGATTTATTGGTAGATGCAGCATCAGGCCATAAGATTATTAGCTTCATGGATGGCAATGCAGGGTATAATTAGATTTTTATGGCAGAGGAAGATATACATAAGACTGCATTTCGATGTCCTGGAGCTATCGGCTTATATGAGTGGGTAGTAATGACATTTGGATTAAAATGTGCCGGTGCGACTTATCAGAGGGCAATGAATTATATATTTCATGATCTCATCGGCTTATTAGTGGAAATTTACATCGATGATGTGGTGGTTAAATCCAAGAGTGATAAAAGCCATATAGCCGATTTGCGAAAAGTGCTGGAAAGGGCAAAGAAATACGGATTAAGGATGAATCCCAACAAATGCGCTTTTGGTGTATCGGCTGGGCAGTTTTTGGGTTTTATGGTTCATGAGCGAGGAATTGAAGTTAGTCAACGGAGCATCATAGCCATCAGGAATACAGAACCACCAAGCAATAAGACAGAGCTACAGTCGTTGATCGGCAAGATTAATTTTGTAAGGAGATTCATATCAAATTTGTCAGGAAGGATTGAGCCTTTTACTCCGTTATTGAAGTTGAAAGCTGATCAAGAATTTGTGTGGGTGGCAAAACAGCAGAAGACATTTGATGAGATTAAGAGTTATTTAAGTTCCCCACCTGTTTTGATTCCGCCGTAAAAAGGAGTGCCCTTCAAGTTATATTTATCGGCCGATGAAAAATCCATCGGGTCTGTTTTAATACAAGAGTTTGAAGACAAGGAGCAAGTCGTGTTCTATTTAAGCAGAAGGCTTTTGGATGCTGAAACGAGATATCCTGCGGTGGAGAAATTATGCCTTTGTTTATATTTCTCATGCACGAAGTTAAGGCATTACATCTTATCGGCTGAGTGCACAGTGGTTTGCAAGGCCAATGTGGTAAAGTATATGTTATCAGCTCCAGTGTTAAAAGGGCGAGTTGGTAAATGGATCTTTGCCTTGACAGAGTTCGACTTGAGATATGAATCGGCTAAAGCAATCAAGGGACAGGCAATAGCCGATTTGATTGTGCAGCACAGAGGGGTTCATGAGAATTATGTGGAGTCGATCCCGTGGACTTTATTTTTCGATGGATCGGTTTGCAAGCATGGATCTGGTATCGGCTTGGTCATTGTATCGCCTCGGGAGGCAAGTTTTGAGTTTGCTTTTACAATTAAACCTTATCGGACCAATAATCAAGAGGAATACGAGGCGGTATTGAAAGGACTTCAACTTTTACGGGAGATCGGAGCCGATATCATAGAGATCATCGGAGATTCATTATTAGTGATCAAACAATTGTCTGGGAAATATGAGTGCAGAGATGATGTTTTGAGATCGTATTATGAAGAATGTAGGGATTTGTTGAAGGATTTCATGATGGTATCGATGGATCATATTCCTAGAGAGCAAAATTTAGAAGCCAATGATCTTGCACAAATTGCTTCGGGTTATCGGCTGAATAGACAGGTTGAAGTTGAAATAGCCAATAATGATATTCAGGATAAAGCCGATGATTGGAGACAGGAAATAATTGGTTATCTGCAAAATCCGTCGCAATCGGTTTCTAGGAAACTTCGGTATAAAGCTACTAAATATGTGCTGCTTGATGAAGAATTATAGTATCGAACTTTTGAAGGGGTTCTGCTGAGATGCCTAAATTTGGAAGAAGTCAAAGTGGTTATGTGTGAAGTGCATGAGGGTATTTGTGGAACTCATCAATCGGCTCATAAGATGAAGTGGATATTAAGAAGAGTAGGATATTTTTGGCCGACAATGTTGGAAGATTGCTTCAAATATTATAAGGGATGTCAAGATTGCCAAAAGTTTGGAAATATACAGCGAGCACCAGCATTGGCTATGAATGCTATCATCAAACCGTGGCCGTTCAGAGGATGGGGAATTGATATGATTGGCCAGGTTTATCCTCCGTCAAGTAAAGGGCATAAATTCATATTGGCGGCAACAGATTATTTTACAAAGTGGGTAGAAGCGATTCCTTTGAAGAAAGTCACGTCCAAGGATGCGATTGAGTTTGTAAAGGAGCATATAATTTATCGGTTTGGAATTCCTCAGACTATAACTACCGATCAGGGGTCTATTTTTGTGTCCGATGAGTTTCAACAATTTGCTGCCAGTATGGGGATTAAGTTATTGAATTCATCACCTTATTATGCTCAAGCTAATGGACAGGCGGAAGCTTCGAATAAGAGTTTGATCAAATTAGTTAAGCGGAAGATTGATGAACAGCCGCGGAGATGGCATACTACATTAGCCGATTCATTATGGGCTGATCGAATGGCATGTCATGGATCTACTCGAGTGCACCATATCAGTTGGTATATGAACATGGAAGCAGTTTTGCCTTGGGAGACTAACATCGGCTCTAGGAGAATTTCTTTGCAAAATCAATTGACTGCCGATGATTATTATAACTTGATGACAGATGAACTCGAGGATTTGGCTCAGAATCGGTTAAGGGCACTGGAGAGGATCAAGGAAAATAAAGTTAAGGCAGCTAGGCATTATAACAAAAAGGTGATGAATAGTCGTTTGCTGAGGGGAGATCTTGTGTGGAAATTAATTTTGCCGATCGGGTCCAGAGATAGTAAGTTTGGGAAGTGGTCGCCTAATTGGGAAGGGCCCTATCGGATTAATCGTTGTGTGCCTGGCCATGCTTATATATTGGAAGATTTTGAGGGGATAGAGTTTGCTAAGGCACTTAATGGGAAATATCTCAAGAAATACTATCCTAGCGTTTGGATTAACTCTTGAATCAGTTAGATGCAACCGATTTCTAAATAGTCCAGAGCAAGAGGGTGATTTTATTCGCTAAAGATAGCCGATATCAATTGATATGGCTTTAGATAATAATAAAGTTATTATCTAAGCGAAGTAAGATGGAATGATAGAGGAATGGTAACGAGAGCTGGTTAGATTATATTATACGCGAAAGACTATCGGCATGTTCAGAGTCAACATCAAGGGTATCAATGTTAAGAATTTTACAAGAATTTTTGAATTGTTTCAATCGCACAGCAGGCGAATCTGATCGAACTTTTTTGTTTTTAATGGCGTGGATGTCTTCATTCACGGCTTGGAATGGTCTTTAGCTCTTGCGCCGATAGACAACGATTGGCAGCGGCTGCTGAGATGGCAACTTTGGGATTTTTTTGATCTTGTATTGCTTGTGGAAGCAGCGATGAGAGATTTTGTTGATTTCAATGTCTTTGTTGCGGATTTTTCAAGCTCTTGCAGCAATCGGCTTGTTTTTCCTCTACTGATTAGTTTAGCTGGGTGGATTTCTTGAGGGGCGGTTTGCATATCATCAAGCTTTTTTCTTTTCAGAATGAGTAAGGAATGGTTGGATGTCGGTTGAGTAGAATCTTTTGTTCGGCGCGATCAGCTATGCGTTGCCTGGTCTTGATCAGCTGAATTGTGGGATTCTAAATAAGCAGCTGGGAGTTAGGGCATCGATGAGATTCTTCGGGTAGATATGTTCAATCTAGAAATCTCGGCCGGATTTGGGCACAATTTCTACCAAGTGCGGTCTTTGGGGGCTTCCAGCGATAAGGTAATGGTTGTAAATGTTCGACACGTTCGAATGGAAGGGTGTCTGGTCATATTGCGCTTGGGGGTGATTGCCTTCTTCTCAGTCTCAGGTACTTGCGATGTGAAGGAAGAATAGGTGGCTTAAGGACTGCAATCGGCATTGGTGAGTACGGATTATGAATGAATAGTTGTGGAAGTACCTGAGGGGGGATAACGGTGGCTTGAGAGTGACATGGCATCAGAGGGATGAGATAGGTTGCTCTTCAGGATGGCTGATGTAAGGCGCGGGAAGTAGGAGGAGCGGCTCATATCGGCTTCAGGGCTGGGGGTAGAGGGCGTGGAGTTGGAACAGCTGGGTGAGGTATAGGCTCGATGAGGGACGTGGGTGGGGTTGAGTTTCAAGGGGCGATGATCAAATGAAAATAAGATTGGTAATAGAAGGAAAATGAAATAGAAAATAATGTTAAAATAGCGATACGGTACGGGGATGAAGGAGCCGATGTTGATTCGATGGCTGGTGTCACTGTATCACGACATGGCACTGGTTTTAATGCTTCTTTTGGAGAGGGCGAGATGCCAGCTTCTGCGTTTTGGTCCTGGGCGTGGCGGCCTGGAGAAGAAAGCGATGGAGGGGGGGGACCTGCCTATAGTTGGAGTGGCCGATGTGGTTGGTAATATAATTGATGCGGACGCTGCTGTACTTGTTTGTTCGGTGGCTCCACATCAGCAGCTGCAAGATAGAGGTTGTAAGAGATGATCGGAGAATGATTTAAGGATGTGGATATGTTACCTCTTTCATCGATTCGCGTAGTTGGAGTTGAGGCGAGAAAAGAAATGGCCGATGAGTTGAAAGGTGTTTCTTCATTCTGACCACCATCGGGCAAAGTTTTGTATTAGGCAGTACAGTACTCCACGTCAGGTAGGTGCCCAGAGATAGGATTCTGTTAGTTCGTAGCCCGTTCATATCTTATCCAGAGGGTATTTATTTCCGGGGTTGAGTTTATCAATGAAGAACAGGCGATGGGGAGTTGACGGGGAGGCGAGCTGGCGGGAGTCGACGTTGGGTGATAGAATTAATCGACGATGGCTGTGATCGGCCCTAGGAGAGCCAGGTCGGCTAGAAGACGAGGGGAAATTGGCCGATAGAAATATGGTCTTCGATTCATCATCGGCAGAGTAAAGTGGATTGAAGTTGGGGGATCTCAAATGAATGATTGCACTCATCATAGGTGACACAGTGTGGCATCCTTGTGAAGCCATAATAAGGTTTGACATTGGCCGAGTCTCCGGGAGGAATCTTCGCCAGAAGGAGAACGATTGCAGCTGTTCGCCCATAGAGATGCAATGGCGATAGGTGGTTTCTTGTTCCTCCGTATGATCGGCTGGGAAGTTAATTAAGGAAGGAGGTTCGGGAATTGCCTGGATGTGTACACGTTGGAGCATAACTGCACAACACAGACCCGATATGGCCGACAGGCTAGCCGACCGACAGCTTGAACTGCCACTGATGCAGAGTTATAGTGGCACCAAGGAGATATTGCCCCAAAGGAACTTGTTTCTTGATCAGCCAAGGCATGTCTGCCAAGCCTGCATCTTTGGTTTGTTGGGCGAGGTTGCACGCAAAAACACAACCGGTTCCACCACAGGTTAAGAAAGCAACGTGTTCCGTCATCGACTGGTTAGTCCCTTGTTATGTGATTGATATGTATTTGGACAACCGCTGATTATTTCGTTTGTCTGTAGCAGATGAGTAGGGTCTAAATCGGAAGAGTTGGAGGGTTTGATGTAACTGTGTGTTGAGGAGGTAAGCATGGTTACCTCCATCAAAGTTTGGGGTTCATTGGTCCATGTCCAAATAGGTGGCGTTGGAGGGCGTCTGACCAGATATGAGGCCGTGAAAGAGAGGGGTCGTTCTCTCATCTCGGCAATGAGTATTGGATGAGTGGCCGATGTTGCTTCATCCCAAAGAGTTTTCTTGGTGGGCGAATACTTGTTTCATTCCTCCACCACTAAGAAGGTTTGCGTGGGGATGACCTGCAAACTGTTGCTCCAATCATGGCTAGCATGGCGGAGTTTCTGAAGGGATGCGTTGATTTCGGTGTTGATGAAATCTATAGGATCTTACCTAACCATGGGGCATGATTGAAGTTGTTTGGATAATCAGCTGCTAGAAATCAAGATTTGGGCCTTAAGGTTCTTACCAGTAACAGACACGAAGACAGGTGAAGTTGCGGCAGATTCAATCTAGTTAAGGAGAAGGAGGGAACAGACAAGGAGATTACTTCTGGGACGTTGATTGCTGAAGCGCATCGCAGGAGAAGAAGATGAGAGAAGATGGCAGGTTGAAGAAGAAGACCGTAGCGGTACGCCTGGGTTTGGCCGGGAGTTCGTCGGAGGTCTCGGGAAGAAGTGGAAAGGACTTGGTGATGTGAGCATAAAGCAAAGGGGGTAGGAAGGTGAAGCCGGTTTATAGAGGAATTGATGACCGGGCGGGGAATTGAGGCGTTGGCACTATTTTCAAACATTTAAGGAAAGTGGGCTAACTTGGGGCCGCCTCGGTAGAAAGGAATCTGAAACCCAAATGAGAAATTTTCGGAAGTTTATGGAAAAAGCTTCGAAATTGGGCGACATGTGTTTTAACGCCAAATTTGGGTACGGATCTTTATGTGGATTCGGTTAAGGAAAATTCACGGTTAACTGGCGGGAATTAAATCCAAGAAGAGCCAAATTGAAGGATCGTGGAAGACCACGGGAGGAGGCAGTTTAGTATCTTATCTATATTAGGTGATATATATTTTTAGGAAACTGAATCTCCGTGGCCGATCAGGGCTTGTTATTTCTCCTTTTATAGTTAGGAAAACTCTGTTTTGTATACGATGCAGGATGTAATCACTTGGGGTATAATACCATATGCCGGGACCAATGTAAAGAATCGGACGAGATCAATACAACTTCGGCGCATCGCACCTTTTCGGACGGGTTTTCTTGCTTTCGTCGGGCTCATCGGTTTAGGTCTAGAATCCTGCGAGAGGGGTAAGACTCGTCACTCCCTTACCAATGGTGTATCTATTCTGTCTCCGGGCTGCATCAGTTAAGTTTGTCTCTTGTCTGGATTGGATATATCACATCATGCGTGTCATAGATTTATCGGTTACTGGGTGTAATTTATCATCCGTTTGTGCTGCATCGGTTAGGTCGACCTACTAAACTGCTAGCGATAAATTATCTGCTAGGGGTCGTCGATAGAATTTTATACAGCGTCTTATCGGGATGTATAGCCGTAAGTTTTCCATATTTTAATAGGTCTGCGCATTAGATCTATGGCTCATCAAGGTTCTTTTATTGTTATTAATCTGTGCTGCCCGTCAGTTAAGTTTGACTAACTAGATTATACGATAAATTTATCCTTATTAAGTATGGACTGTTTATGCAATGTTCTATTCAGAGTGCTAGTGTAGGTTATTTTATCATTCAAGCCGATTGCATTGTTCAACTCATTTTTTTGGCAGCGCTTACCTGTATCAGGGCTTTCCGCCGGATACAACAATTTTTTACAATCGGCTAGTTATTTATCTGCACATATTTATCAATCAACTTATCGAGTTATCTTTTTATGCATCTCGGCTTCCAGGGATGTTAAGTGGCTACAGTTCACATTGGCAATCCGGCATGAAACGAGTCCAAATCCGGCTTCCGCGATTGGGCTCACCACTGATTCTTAATATTTTCTATCTTTGTCATTGCAGGGTCAAATTGATTGGCACGCCTACAAACCTTGAATTTTAGGACTGCACTGGAGTGAGCATCTCCCAGGCTGTGCATGTCTTAAGGCGCCAAACCAGATCATCGGTCGTTCCTCTGAGCTGGATAGTGATTTCGGTGTCAACACCTATTCTCAAATTCCCCTGGATGATGGACTCCCAGAAGATAATAGTCAAGCCGAACAAAATTCAACATCGGACCAGCAAGAGTTTCTTAGTCGTCGAGAAGGACCTGTCAAGAAATGCATCCGGTGTCCATGCGCTTGCGTACACCGAGGAGGGCAAGCGATTTCTGCAGTTGGATCACTCGGGCGTATCTAGCAACCATCGCCGATCCAGGAGTAGTCGGAAAGGTTACCGGTCGGATTTTTTTCTAGCCAACAGTAAGTAATAGATGCAAAGACTTGTTCGCAAATGTGAGGGGTTGCCAGTTTTACGCAAACAAACCAATCTTGAGCCTAGGAATCCAAACATTCCAATCTCTTGGCCTTTTGTAGTATTGGGGGTTGACATGGTCGGGCTTTTAAGATAGCAAGGAGGGTTCACACACTTGTTTCGTTCGCAGCTGGATAATTCACAAGTGGAATTAAGCGCCAAACCTGTTGCAAGCATAACATGCCAAGCACGAGCAAAGGCTTCATCATGAGTATACTATACCCGATTCGGGGTCCCTACCATACATCACCGACCAACGGTATCAGTTCACGGGCGCGGCGGTGGTTTCAGATTTCTTATGGATAATCGGCAATCAAGATCTGCTTATGCTATCTATGGCACCCTGGGAGCAATGCAGGTTGAATTGCGCCAATGGTATGGTTTCGGCATCAAGACAAGGATATTCGACCAATCTACAACCATACGCGGGGCCGGTGGGTGAGACTCCTATCTGTTTCTCCATCTGTCTCTTCAGAACCAGGGTTAGTCGGGCAACAGGCAATATCTTTCTTTCTGGGTGTCTTGGTGTCGAGCGTGACTACCAAAACCAAGTTTTAAATTTCTCTCAACACAACA